>QCXZ01000042.1:7080985-7158554 GCA_025024175.1 Rhyzopertha dominica | reverse complement strand
TAACAAGGTATTCATAACCACCATTGACTAAGATGTAATCTCAGATGAAGCCATGGACAGTATAAGGATGATGCCCTGGGTGAAAACCCCTCTGTGAGTCTTAACTGTATCTTTTTGAGTTTAACGGATGAGTAACTTATGTTTTGTTTTTGCATCTCCCGCGTATGTGAAAGCCTTGTCTGTTCCACCGGAGTGACCGCATTGTTATGACCCACGGATGAAGGCGGCGATAATGTAAGTTTTTCTTGATTATTCCCGCATTAGTTTTTCTATGTTTTTCATTCAGGTGTGGGGTCAAACAATCGGTTCACAGATTCGGTGAGATGAATTCAAAAAGTTTAAGCACGTTTTATCGCAGCGCAGTGGTTTGACAAATTATAGTTTGTGTAATTATAATTGGTGGTCAAACAATCGGTTCACTGATTCGATGAGATTAATAAAACGTAATTCAACATTTTTAGCAGTTTTTGTCGCAGCGCAGTGGTATGACAAGTTATCGTTTGTCGTAATTATAATTAGTGGTTAAGCGGCGGCTGACAGTTTTTGTGCAAGTACGTTTATTCAGCAAAGTTCTTGGCCTTAACAGGATCTTTTTGTTTCGGCGTGATTATTGGTAGATCTAATACCTCTATCATCATTTTGCATATTTCTGCATGTTCATGGCACATATGGGTACCCATCATTCAACAATCATCATCATACTATCATTTTTCTTCATTTCTTGATGTTTTAATAACATCCTATGATAACATCATACAGCGCAGTTTGCCCAATCGTGTAATTATCAAGCCCCGAAGCGCTGTTGACCTTTCTGAAATCTTGCGATGAGAATCAACGAAGTAACATTTCCTATTTCTTATTTAAAGATAAGTAATGCACAGCGAGTAGACGTGATCCAGCGATTCTCCGGTTATTTGTGTTTTAAGTGCCCAGTTTATGTGATTTAAATTTTTATTTGGAAGCCATAGATGACCTTTCATCGGATGGTAAGTGTGAATACTGGAAGAGATCGATCTAGAATCGTCAGATTCTGCTCAGGAAGGATAGGCAGCTCATATTTCGCTACAGAAGTTGTTGAGAGGAACCCAATATTTCCATAAAAGAAGATCTCGCCAGGAAGCGTCTAGAATTACCACAACTCTGCAGCTCTGAATTTGGTGCTTGTTATTAAGGTTTTTCACGTAAGAAAAGCTTTTCTTTGATGCTTAATTTACTATTTTATTAATCATACAAGTAATTATCTACAGTTTATCTGTTGACGTGACATTCAAAACATTACTTTACACTTGTAACGTATGGACTTAAAGAGGGTTAAGTCAAAGTAATAGTAAATGGTCGTAAATACTCTGTAAATTCTGTTGACGATGTAGTCAATATACAGAACAGTATTGGTAGCAGTAATTGGCAACGTTATCTTTTTATTATTTGTGGCGCAGATTTGTTGCTACCGTAAAATGTAATGCTTTTCCGGAAGCTTACGCCGGTGGTTAAGTATTAATTTTGCTTTTCTTTAATTTAGCAATTAAAACATACTTCAATACAGTTTAGTTTAATTAAGTCAGGTTGTATTTGTTCTCATTTAGAGGTAATAGATATCCTGTATAAGTTTAGCTTATAATTATTATAAGGTTGCACATCTTAATGTAAGATCGCCTTAGCACATTTTCAAGATTTTATAATTTAGTTTCAAAGTGCAAACCATGTTGTTGTTATGGTTAGCGAGACATGGGTTGTCTAATAATGTAGATCTAACTATTTTAGCATACCTGGTTACAATCTTTGTTATACGCATCGTGCTGAGGGTCGAAGTGGCGGCATATATCAAGTCGACTTTTGTAACTCGTTAATAGAGTTCGCATCGCGTAGGGACTGTAATTATGCATTCGGGCGTATGCTATCGTCCGCCTAATCCAGCTTGGGCAATTTTGTTGAAACCCTTGATAAATATTTGGTTTGTTTGCGATATGTATGATTAATTTGTCTGTCTGGGTGATTTTCAACATTAATTTCTAATATTTCTAACCATATGAGTGCACATTTGGAGGCGGTAAAACTTAGTGCAAGTCTTGGATGAATCGACTATAGTGACTGGTAACGCAAGCTTACTGATTGATCCTTTATTCGTATTCCATTTCTGAATGTTACAAGATACGGTACGAAGAACTGTGACGATATTTCTGACCAGATTGGTTTCTTGTGAATTTAGTGCACCTAAGAATAAATGTGAGCCCAAATATGTTACTTATGTGTAAGATCTTTCAGACGCTTTGATGTCAGTGAGTTTCGGGAAAGTTTGGAATCTGTTGAATGGAATGATGTGATACGTGAAACCAATATTGATAAGAAACTTGAAAATTTCAACCACCCTAATTATTTCTCTTTGATTGGCATGCCCCGATGGTTAACTTCTAGGTACTAAAGTCCAATGCAATGTGGGTGTTGCCCTGAACTCAAATGTCTCATGAGTAAACGTGGTGCATCCTTACGTAAATACAAACGAAAGTAAACTTCCTGAAAATTTTGCTGTATACAAGAGGTTGAGGAACTTGACTATGAACTCTGTTAGGATGGAAAAACGTCGTTACATAGGTTCAGTTGCTTCTAGTTAAGATATAAAAACTATTTGGTCGGCTCTGCGCAATTTAAAAATTGGTACTATCAAAATCAGTTCTAAACTGCCTTCTAATATGTCTAATAACAATTCTATTAATGCGAATATTTTTCAGAAAAAAAAATGATATCGTCTCTAATCATAGAATGCAATATTGTGAGAATGCTAGATTCCCATCCCTACAAGAATTTTCCTTGAGAATGGTTACTTTAGAAGTGGTACACTCCGCAGTCTTTAACGTAAAAAAGATAATTGTGTCACAAACAACATATCGTTGAAAATGTTGCGCTTATATAGCCGCATTATTAATTTAAGCCTGTTACACATCTTCAATTGTATCGAAAAAATCTTATTTCCCCACAATGTGAAGAAAGTCATCGCAATACCTCTACTTAAAAAGTCTAACCCTGAAAACTTGTCGGATTTACGTTTGATTAGCATCTTACCTGCAGCTTCAAAACTGTTTGAATCTCTAGTCTACGAACAGATATTTGACTGTCTTTTCTTGGAAAATGATTCCGATGCGCCAGTGTGGATTCAGACGCGGTCGAAGCGCTCCTACTGCACTAGCTTCAGTCATTGATGATCTCATTTCAGCTTATGATAAGGGTTTAGTCAGTGCTTTGGTTTTGCTCCATTTTTCAAAGCGTTCGATGCTATTAATCATGGTATGTTATGCGCCAAACTAAAGTCTTGCGGTTTCAGCAGTTTTGTCGGTACAGTTTATTAGATCTTACTTGAGCGATAGAACCCAAGTGGTAAAATAAATATAGTGTCTCCTTTGAATTGTCAGTTAGATCTGGTGTTCTGCAAGGCTCCACATTAGGATCTCTGCTTTTCATAATATGTACGTCTGATATAGCGAAACTCAGTTCTTCATTGTAAAGTAATAACTTACGCCGACTATACACAGTTGTATTTTAGTTTCGATAAGCATGATTTCGCAAGGGCTGACAAAATTCTGAACAAAGAACTTGAAAAATTAAGAAAATTGTCTGCTGAACATGGCCTTCAATTGAATTTGTCTAAGTCGCAGTTGATGGTCTTTGATTATAAAGGTAGTATAAAATTTCTTATACGGTCTTTTAATATTTATATAGATTGCTCAAGATTAAATTTTGTTGATCATACTTTGATCTCATTATAAACACTCAGATCTGGTTTGAGCTGCATGTAACTAAGTCAATACAAAAATCATTTTAACCTTAAGTTATTTTATGCTTGTAGACATTTTTTTACCGTTAATTTGAAAAGGCAATTATGTGATTTACTCGTTCTCGTCCTCTTTAATTATTGCAATTTTTTATATTACCCCTGTTTGGATTCGGTTGGTAGAAACAGGATTCAGATTGTTTAGAATGCATGGTGTCGCTTATTTTTTGGCTTGCAACGCCGGGACCACGTATCTTACAGGATTAACTCTTTGAACCGGCTACGCATGGATTCCCGCTGGAGTTTTCATTTGAGTTGTTTCGTCCAAGCTTTACTAAATTCTCCTCATGCATGTGATAACTTGAGGTCTAAGCTTGCTCCTCATTCAACTACGCACTCACGTGATACACGAAATAAAGCTAAGTATTCACATACAACGCTGTAAGGCGGTAAGGCTGTAAAGCTGTAAGGCTCACCCTTCGGAGCGAGTTTAAAAAAAAAAAAACTAAATATTAACAAATTTAAATTTAAACTAAGACAGTTATTTTTCGATCGTCAGATTTCATGATGACCATGACTTACTTCGTTCGTTCGGACTCGATGAGGTTTCAAGCAATAGCTTACTATCCCCAAAGACCACACATGAAGGCTAACCTAAGGAGATAAGACACCTGTTGATAATAATAACTGAAGCGTAAGACGTATAATCAATTAACAATAGGGGTATTCATAAATTATACCATAATAAACATAGTTTAAGTTTCTTTTCGAAGGTTAAGTAGAATAGCTTCTGCTAGACTTTGCCTTTATTGATCATGTATTACTCTCAGTATCTGCTCTTGATTTAATAAAATCTATTTATTATTATCAAATCCATTTATTACATCAGATACCATCGATGAGGACAGTGGCTCAGATGAAGTACCATTGACTAATTTATCCAAATCAAGTAGGGATACCGAATAATTATGTCGTGAGGACACGACCCTGTTAGGTTGGCCGAATGTTAAATGTCAATTTTTGTATCTGCGTTATTATTAAAATAAAAGGTGTTTTTGTGCGTTTATTAATTTCTTGCTATGTTTAGAATCGCTGTTAATAAGATAAATACTAATATCGAAGCGAATGCGTATGCATGCGATTAATTGTTTTGGCGAGAAATATCAGAGTCGCGAGGAGATGCAAAAGTAGGCAATGAGTATGGATGTGTCATTTTTGACAGATATATATTCTTGATTTTGGCTCAGTGAGAGCGAGGTCTTTGGCCATGTTGTGCCTCAGGCAGAGAGAGTAAGGTCTTTGGCCATGTTGTGCCTCAGGCAGAGAGAGTAAGGTCTTTGGCCATGATGTGCCTCAGGCAGTTTGAAACCCCTAGAGCAGAGTGCCCGATTAACAGCTGTGGTTCCTTCGAGTGGAGGACTTGCATTCCGGGGGGTAATGCAGGGTATCTCGAATGACATAGTTCTGGTGGAGAGGGTAGCCTTATTAGGTGCCCCCGATCCGGGCTATTGGAATGCGACCCTATAGGCCTTAGGGTGAGCGTTCGGGGAAGCCTCTACTATTTCAGGTTGACACTAGCTAGTTGTTGAAGAGAGAAAACTAACAAGGTATTCATAACCACCATTGACTAAAGATGTAATCTCAGGGATGAAGCCATGGACAGGATAAGGATGAGGCCCTGGGGTGAAAACCCCTCTGTGAGTCTTAACTGTATCTTTTTGAGTTTAACGGATGAGTAACTTATGTTTTGTTTTTGCATCTCCCGCGCGTATGTGAAAGCGCCTTGTCTGTCCACCGGAGTGACCGCATTGTTATGACCCACGGATGAAGGCGGCGATAATGTAAGTTTTTCTTGATTGTTCCCGCATTAGTTTTTCTATGTTTTTCAGTACTGCATCTCATTTAACTTCTATTAGCAGAAATAGTGCACTCTGGAGGAAAAAAAAACAAAAATTAATTAAAGTGCCAAAAGAGCAATTTACAAAACCCTCCCGCCTGCATTATTATCCGGAAAAGTATATACACAACATAACAATTATATCACAAGATACGGGCTACAATTCGCCATTCGCATGGATTATTTAAAATCCAGGCTTGGTGGGTTTAATAAAAGTAAAAACGGCGTCTTCGCATGTGCAATCATCCATAAGTATGTCAGTTGGGAAGCACGTAATAAGTATCATGGATGATATACCTCTGATAATTTCAATTAGCTGGCAGGTGATTCTCCGCTTATACAGGTTTGTACAGGTAGGATACAAGACGACACAAGGTGCAATCTAACCGGCTAACCACTAGGCAGATGTGCCAATGTTGACTTTAAACCACAGACATAAATATAAATCTAGACAGTACAACGTTTAATTTGGTAAGAGCATGCAGAATTTCCGGCGTTCTATTCTGTAAACGTCTGTGACGTTTTAGCATACGCGAATTGTGGTTTTATTTAAATGTGGTTTTGTGTGCAACCTCTAATGCCCACGCTGGAGCCGTAGCAGCTGTTTTGCACGTTTTGCATATATTATTACGATTGTAACGCGCTGTTGTTATGCAATACAAAAGCTGCAGGCCAATTTTCGACGGTCGAAATGGAAAGCAGGAATTAAAACTTGATTTTGACTTTCAGCACCTAGCTAGTTAAAAATATTCTGACATAATGACATAATAGTTTTTCTGAATTAGTATTGTGTTTGCTAAAATGTGTTCCCTACTCCATGTTTAATTATTTGATTTGTAATCTCAGTGTTATAATGTCACACTAAAAAAACTGAGTTTACAGAAGAGTCTTGTTAACGGCAAACTTTATAGAACGGCAATTTTGTTAAAACAAATAACCTGTCCTCTCTCTAATACAGATCTACACGTCGGACTGACATATCGAATATTGTAAGTTAATCTTTTGTTGTYAGCACTTGATATTAAGAGTGTAGTAACCAGTAATCTATTACATATTATCTTTGTAAAGGAAAAAAAACAACCGTTGTCTATAGTTACCTTCGTGTTAAGTAACATTCAACACATAATTGAATTATAAAAGTAGAATGATACTTCAGATATACAACAAAAATATTTAAATTTTATTGTAGTAAATACTTATTACGCTGGTCTACAAAATTATCTTTTTTCTTGTTATACAAGAAATTATGCCTAATTCTAAAAGCAATTCATTATTATAAGATCAAAATAACATCACATTTATCCCATGACGCAAACCTATATTGTAACACAACATACAGTTTTATAAAAACTACAAACTTTCAAGAGGTTGTTTATTACATTAGATAACTTTAAACATTAATCAAGGAAATCTGAATAAATATTTAATTATTTTCCTTAGTATTTTTCATCTGGAATGTCCCTTTTGTGTGTCCAGCAGTAATCAGCTAGCATAATCGGACTCCACTAGCCTTGATACCGCTTCTCCATATTTGATGTGTCTTATTGAAAGCATTCACCGTGTTCTAACTAGGTTCTTGTAGTCTTTACTTATGTGGTTCCCCAAAAATCTTTTGACCACATTTTTAAAAAATGAGGGCCCACAAATATTCCTTCTTTTATTTTTGCTTCACTGATCTTAGAGAACTTTTCTTTTATATACATAAATTCTTTGCCTTTTATGTCAAGTGATTTTTGAAAGTTTTTCATAAGAGCAAGTTTTATATGCAATGGTGGCAAGAGGACATCTTTAGATTTAATTTAAAAGGTGTATTTAAAACATTTCTGGAATTAGGGGACTGCGCTTGGGCCATTTTTCCTTAATATCTCTGCTATCCTGCTCGCAGAGAAGACAGTAATATTTTATATAGCCCAGTTATAGTCCAAGTAAAATTGCAACTACTTTTCAGTCTGCATATATTTTCCATGAATGTTGGTCAAAGTGAAGCTTTTGTAAAAAGCAGTTTCATATTGTCGTAAGACATTTTGATGTTAGCTGTTAATACAGACAACGCCAATCTGCTGAACAGTACTCTAGATCTAGTGTACTCATTACCGAATGTATATCGCTACAGAAAACCAAATCCTGTTCCTGGGAGAKATAGATTACAAATAAATGTGCTTCACTTTGAGAATTGGTTGTTTTATAAGGTGGATCGTTACTTCTTGATTGGGAACACAAAATGGAAAATTTTCTGTCTCCATATTTTCTGTCTTCATATTTCCTGAAGATTTTGGCACAGACAAATTTTCATTATGTTGAATTGCTCTGATAGCAGACGGTAAGTCTGGATATTGTACAGTATGCTTCGATTTGTTTGTGATGCCTTTTATATCAGTCATGCAAAAGTAGCAACCAGAAATATGGTCTTTCGATTCGTTCCATATCATTGGAGCAGCGAAGTTCATATATTGAATTATTTTTATCCAACCAGTAAGAAGAGTAATACACGATTTATAACATATATAAGGTACTCAAGATTCATATTGTTGGCGCCCGCAAACATAACAAGAATAGTCGGGATGGTTCAAACAGCTTGTTGGCATACTTACACAACTTTATATGTACAATATTATACTATTACAACTAACAACAAATGAACAACTATTAGTTAGCTTCTGTAAACACGAAAAAGGCAAGGAAGCGTAATTTTATTTCTGTCACAGAAAAACTGAGGGTGATTAAAACACAACGTACTTATTGAGTAACCCATTATGCAGAAGACATGGCCAGCAGAGTCTGTAATCAAAGATTCCACCAGCTCTGCATGAGCTGCAAAAGCTTTCTGTGATGAGCGCAGTGGAATGTATGTCCCCTATAATGACGTATATATTATAGGATATACATCCACTACGTGAGATAGTCGATGATTTTTTGTTGTTGCGATTACTCTATTTCGACTTTCGCCTACAATCCTGCGCAAGTGAATTCTTGTCACCTTAATTTTAAGATTCCCATTTATGTTAACGAGTTCTGAAACTGCTTATTACAAACTTTCTTCCTATCCACAATTAAATTCTCCATTCAAGCGGTATACGCATTCGACCAACATAAATCGTACATATTTGTCCCAGAAACTGGGAAACTACTGTTAAGCAATTATTAGAAAAAGCGCGAATGGAACGGCGAGGCGCCAGTCGCATGTCATGTTTTAGCACAAGGCTGTCTGTACACTGTACGGCACCCTACCGAGAGCGGTTGTTGGTATTATCATAATCATACGTTGGCAAAATACAAATCAGCGGCACTAATTAATGCCAGCTGTAAAGAGAGATCCAGTCATAAGATCACCTGACATGCATGTAGCAGAAGGTTGGATATCTTTTTTTTTTTTCTAAACGGGAGGCGTTAGTAATCAGCTACTTGTTGCTGATTCCTGAATATCAGTTAAGTTGTATGTGACCGTATATAAATTATTATGAACATACAAATGAGACAGTAGATAAAATGATCACGTTCTGTCGAATTTAGCTTTCTTTTTTTCCTCCTAAAATGTATAAATCATGAATCTAGGCGTCTAGTTCGTGATTTTTCTGCAATTTCTCCATGCAGGACCTTTTCAAATACACTCAAGAACCACCTGTGTTTGGAAGCACGCAAGAGCATCAAACCCTTCTAGAGAAGGTTATTATTGTTATTTAGAGTTTAGCACGTAGTATGACGACCTCGTTTACGTTATTATACAAAAGTAAAGATAAAGATCAGTAACAGCATGGGATTATACATATACTTAAAAAGGCCTGATCAACATACAACCCTACCCCGAAGAAAGTTATATATTTCCGTACCCTTGAACTGGTCCAGGTCAGCTTGCAGAACACGCATAGAAATAAGTAATTTTTTATTTCCTTCTATATTTGAAAACATACGAATTAAAATTTATTAAATATCGCCGATGAATTAATTTCGTTATTGTTATCAAAGTTGTACGGAGAATTTCGCGATATTAATTAGTAATAATAATAGTAATATTAATCAGCAGTTATAATAGTAATATTAATCAGTTTCTATGACACTTTAGCACAATTTATTTTCTTTCGTTTACTTTTATTTCGTACGAAATGCAAACCTGAATTTCTAAATCCGGAGTACCCTTACTTTCATCTAAATTATTTAAAAGTTCATTATCACATTATCACCCATGTAAAAAAGCACTTTCGATTTTTCTTTACGGACCTGGCATTGTTAAGTTAAAAAAAGTGTTTTGAACTTGACAATGGATTAGTTTAAAATTGATTGTGCTTGGTACCTATACCTATCCGGTATGGCGCATTACAAATAAGAATCCATATATTAAATGAATTGCTGCGTTTGATGCAGGTCGTGAAGGCCTTCACTGTTTTATCCATATATTGTTCATCTTTGTTTGCATCTCTCCTGGATCATCACTTTGGGTGGGTACTAGGTATGTGCCTACTCTAATTTCATTTCCTGCACTGTACCTTTTCTGGTTCAATGCACCACTGTGCACCCAAGCCAACACAATGGTTAATATCATAAGCATAAGTCGGAATATGTCAGTTAAATGAGTATGAATGCTTTCAGCGTGCATAATATGATATTATTGTGTTTTCAAAAAAACCCTGTCTTCAATCAAACAGAAAAATATATAATACCTAATGTAATAACATAACTTCTAAAAAATGTGTGAGGATTCAACGCGATGGAGCTCCTTCACATTATTCGTAGTCCACGAGACAGTTCTTAAATGAAAATTTCTTTGATGGGAAGAAGATGCTTAATCCTTCATCAAATGGCCTGCGAGGTCCTGATCCTCTAGTCGATTTTTTCTTGGGAGGTCATTTAAAGGATAAAATTTATACCAAACAACACGTTTATTTAGAAGATTTAAGGCAACATTTCATAATACACGAATGCCATCAAATTACGCCACATAGCTATGCTTACAGGATATCTGAAAGAATATTGTCTAGCGATTGTATTGTTGGAAGTTCCCAGTCGATATCAACTAATATTGAACTGTTTACCAGAAAGCTTCCATTATTTCTGAAATTTGTTTCAGTCTTTCAATCTTCCACAGAATCTCAAAAAGTGACTGCATTAAATTTAACTGAAGGACCATTTCATACGGCAGGTTCAAGGCAAAAATGAAATCCATTGAACCATCAGTAATACTTGAGAATGTCCAAATTTTGTTTGAACTTGTGTCAGGCAAATTTTGAGGTTTGTTCGTCTTTGACAAAGATTACAGGCGTAATCAAAACGTCAGACTATTAACTTTTTGTCAGTGTTTTCAAGAGACAGCGATCTTTCCGAGAAAATATTATCTTATATTATGGACGCTGAAATCATTCACCCTCGTATAATTAGTAATTATTTTAATAAGCAAAAATCTTGCGGGGACGTCAATCAGATGTAACCAGTGTACATGAAAATAAAATTGGTCCTCCAGCTTCTTCATCGAATGTTTAATCCTATTTTGTTTTTAATTTTTGTTATCTTTTCTTATAAAATTTATGCAAGTTTCAATGTTAAATGAAGAAGCTGAGAAGAATTACTGTAAATGCTTATAAAATCTAATCGAAAATTTGAATTTTAAGGGAAGGAAAAAATTAATGTTAAAGTTATTATGTTGTTGTGAAAGAACCTCAAACCCGTACAACTTAACAAATGCTAAGTTGCAAAATATGTTTCCTTCTGGACCAAAGAACCGGCTTGTTAAACAACATGTTAAACGCCAACAAAAATATTTGTTTCTTCAAACAAAAACAATAACACCGCCGTTCTGTTTATGTTGCAACACGCAATTATTTGCTCGATAATAAACAAAACGTGAGTCACAAATTCGGCGGTTCATTGTGTCCCAGGTCGTGCAGTTCGCAATTGGTATACGTCACACAACCGGTGGTATCACAGAAGAGCGGCACACGTCACTAATTTGCTTCTCTTCCACTCACGTGCAGGTAAATTACGACCAGTGAGTAATCGTAAACAGTTGCGTGTAGTGATAAACTGTGGCTGCCAGTGTTCGTTGTCCCTTCTCGTTTCTTCACGTGGCCGTCTCCTTCTCGTTTGATAGTGGACAATCGGGGTTGCCAAGTTCGCTATTTTTAATAGTTTTACTAGTTGGTACATCTAGCAACAAGATTACTTGCATTTCGTTATATAAGCTTTGCATGTCCAATTATTTTTTCAACACATTAGGACGTATAATTAGTTTAGATAGAATATTTAAAAAAATTAAAGGTAAAACATGAAATTTAACTAGGTTTCAATGTTAGTATCCGCTGGTGAGGTTCATCAGAAGAAGAAATCTTCAGCACCGGATGGGACTGAAACTCTGGTACAGGACGTAGCTCTCAAAAATGAGGTTAAATACTTAGGGCTAACATTAAACAAATGACTTTGATAGCCTCACCCGAAGAAAATTACCAAAAAGCAACGAAAGCTTTATGACCATGCAAATGTAGAAGAACGTGGCGACTACAACAGAAAATGGTATACTAGGTTTATACCAAAGTTGTGATACCCATAGTTACATATGCTACCTTAGTATGGTGGCACACATCCATCCCAAAGGTGGATAACTGTCCCTGTTTACTCCAKAGTCGAAYACGGCCATCWAAACTACTTTGAGTTATTCTTTTCTCATCTGTGAACAAAACGCKKTTTATTAGAAACATAGAATATCTGACATCTCTTATTAACCTTTTGAACTCAACTCAACATATGAAATAATAAATAAAAAAAGCTTTATTTTTATTTAAAAAAAAATGATTATTTACATTTTAGTCGCTTAAAAAAGTCACTGTCATCGTCTGTTTCACCACCGTCGCCAGTTTGAATCATAAAACTCCGCCACCAGTTGTTCGTAAAAATTTTCTTCTTTTATCACAAGATGCACATAGTTAAACCAACTATTTGCTGTGATTATAGCAACTTCTATGGTGCTATCATAAAATTTTGGTGCAGTATTTTGCTTCCTTACATGTTTCTTAAGTTTGTGCCAAATTATTTCTACTGGATTAAATATACAATTGTGTGTCGATGCTCTTTAACCAAACTATCAATTCGGAATGTTTTATTAAAACGTTTTGTCTTTAGAACCTTCCGGAATTGTTTCTTTTTTAAAAGAGAATCTTTGGTTTCTTCTACATTTGAAGATGTATTTGGAATTTATTCAATCTAATTCTAATGTCTAATACGATTATTCTATTTACCCGCCATTCCGAAATTCGTGGAGATTCCATTAGCACTTAGCGTTTATTAATTTTATTTCGTATAATGAAACTCCATTTTTCTTACAGCAGTTAATTTTTAGCTCAGTTTTATTTTTCTTCAATTGTCAATACAAAATTATTTTTGTAAGCCTGCTTATAAATCATACTTCGAATTAAATTTGCGTGATCATCTTTGAAAATATTCGACGAACCGTCTTTTAGCACTTTCCTGTCGTGAATTTAACGGAAATGCCAGGGCTTTTTCTTAATTTTCCACCAAAAAGTCTCTATTGGTGACAAATCCGGACTGTTTGCCGACCATTCCATTGTGAGAATGTCTTTACTGCGAAACTAAGCGTTTATGGTCTTTGCAGTGAGCCAGGCAGCCCCGTCTTGTTAAAAAATATAGCTGCCGTCAACATTTTGCAGAATTGGGATGGATGGTAGTAGGTTTGTTTCAAAAATTTGGTATCTGGCACATTTACAGTTCCATCTATGAACTGTAGCCGACCAACTCAACTTGCAGACATGCAACCCCATATCATTAATGGTGATTGTGAAACACTTCGTCCTTATTACGAATTACTTTTTTTTCTTTCATCACCAACTGCAACTTCAAATCGTGATTTATCACTCCAAATAATCGATTCTCATGGTCGAAAAGCCCAATTTTGATGATCTTTAGCGAAGTTCTTGTGAGCAAGCGTCGAAATTGGTTTTTCCTTTGCCTGGACCATCAAAATATAAGGAATTGCACATTGCTGTTATAGAAATTACGTACCGTGTAAAACTTGTAACCCATTCTTTTTAACGTTCTGTTGCACGTATGAACGGAAACATTTCTGGGCTTTTTATTGTTAATTCTGCCGCACGAGCACGGTGATTTTGTTTAATAAGCCTTTTAAGTACTCTGTGCTCTGCTGGGGTTGTTATGCAAGGACGGCCAGATTTATTAAGTGTTGCAACACTACCAGTTTTTCCGTGATATTAGCTTGAACGGTAGATCTAGGTATATTAATTTCCCGAGCTATTTGGTAGACAGATTTTCTTTTTGATGACCTGTTACAATAGTTTTTCGCACTTCTTCACACACTGGTTTTCCACGGCCCATTGTAAACACGCAAGACTGTTTCGTAACAATACGAGTATTTTTTTGCATTTCAATTTGTTTTTCTGACTATCAATTGTTTATGCGAATTCCCGGCCAACAACGATTAGCAAACTGAATAGTGGACGAACTGTTTTGCATTATTTTGTGAATAGAGGAATTTTTCTGCTTCTGTACTTCCAAACAAAATCTTGACTATTTTCAGAATTAGTCTTGTATAGAGTAATATATAAAGCATTTGTTACACAGGGTTTCTATTAATGATTCATGCATGCAGGGCGCTTATGGAAATTATCGATTTAATCAATTTGCCGCCATTCAGGAAAGTGACGTATACTTGTCATCTGTCAATTTTTGAATTATTTGATATATTTTAATAATGGGAAAATGCCTGGGAGTGTGTATTTTCAACATATTCTGTAGTGTCTTGTGGGATAATTAACTTTAGGGTTGCAGAAAGCTCACATTTGGGAGCTGTGGTGTTCATCTGCAACCTTCAGCTACTATCGCTGTGCATATTATAGCTTGGTAGTAGTTACAAAAAGGCGGCACAAAGAATTCAGAAATCAACACCGCCTGCGTTGCATGAATCATTTATAGAAACCCCGTACATACTCGTACATGAAGGCGAAATTTTTCTATTCAAGAACCGACTCAAACAAAATATGGCACTAGACGAACTATTTTGCATCGGGGCTCGTATTATTTAATGTTTCATAACAGTTTGAACCCTTAGTAGGTCACCGGTTGTCAGTAGCCGTAACCACTGCAATTAAGTTCAAAACACATGCTATCGAAGGAGAGGCGTCCCACATGCATGCGAATAACACACGGCAACGCCGCCCGTCCAGGTTGATTGCCTCCATCCGTATAGGTAAGAAAGGTGTGCGTGCAGAGTCGAAAGGTAACACGGCACATGGTCAAAGATTTTTCATTAGTTGTGTGCCAGCTGCGTGGAGAATCGCAGCCGATGGACGGTGTTTCGGATATCCGCGAGTGAGAAATGCTGTGCGGTGGCAGTTTCAGGTGCAAAACGGCCGACGCCAACGACGAGTACAGGCTCGTGAAGGTGGATGACGTCCAGGTTAAGATACTGAGGAATGCCAAAACCGGTAAAAATGCACGGAGGGTTTTTGTGCTGCCCGAGAACGCGTCCGAACACTCGATCACCAGGAGGATTTTTCTGCAAAAAACGGTGAGTCGCCTGCCGTGCGCGATACTACTAGATAAGTATTAGTCTGTTCCTCCCCTGGAATATTCGAGAATACCATAAAAATTTGAAGTAACTAAGTAACAGCATCAAAAGACAGTTACCTCAACCCTGCAGTGACACGTTCAGTGCAACCTTCGGTCGCTTATAATTATTTTTGCAGAGTTCGATCCATTACCTGCAGCTTCAGTTTAACACATTTAAATTTAATAAATGTAACGCACACGCCTACCGGAAATCTAAGAGCCACTATGCGAATCTGCAAGTGTAGGCTACTTTTTAAATATATTCTGATACCTAATAAGTAATAGTATAATATTAATAATGCTTTATTACCAACTGCTACCTAAATATTCAATAAGTAAGCAATAAAATAAAATAAATTAAGGTAAGGATGGCATTCAAACACCTGTTGAAAGGCATTAAAACAGGCATTTATCTTCCACGCCAACCTATCTAAACTAAACAGAAAAGGAAAATGGATTAAAGAAAAGAGCAGACGACATAGTTAGTGCATAACGTAACAATGACAAAGATGAAAAGAGCAGAGTGAAAGCAAAATAAAGTGTAAGAGTCAAATCAAAAGAAATCAAGCATTTGAACATAGTCAAACAAAAACAATAATACCTGTATAAGTATTGTGTTATTAATGGTCTCTTTAGCTTTCCATATATAATTATTACGACACTCAACCACAGACTAAAATAAGATTTAGTCACTTAAATAAAGTTAAAATGGAGTACGGGCCATCCTCACAGATATCGGTCAAATCTATTCTAAACATCTGGGCGTCATTACTTTTATGGGAGTTTATGGTCGAGCCATAATAAAGTGCTTAAGTAATCAAAACCATATTCGCAAAATATTTCTGGTCGGCGGTCTTTACTGTAATAGGTGTCTTGGCAATGCCCAGTCAGCATTAGTTTTTTAACTACTTTTGAACGCTCAACGGGGCAACACAAAATCTTTTAGCCTTATCAAGTTGAGGGAATTAGCAATCACGTATGAAAATGATCTCTTGAATAATTCTTTACGATACTTGGAGACGTCCAATAGATGCTTGCGTCGTATCTTTTTGATAAATAAGCAGGCGTTGTAAATTTTATAATTTTATAGTAAAACACAAGATAATGCAGCCTACGCCTCCAGAACTTATCTAGCCATCCGACTCCCTCAATTTGTGCGCTACGTGTTGATGACGACCAATACCACGAATGAACTGGAAACATGAATGCTGAACTTCCTGTATCCGTCAAATATCACTATACTAACTAAGCATGGTCCATAAATTACATCTCAGTAATAAAAGTGCTTATGAAACCTAAGATAGTTATCCATCAAATGTCCCAAATTTATAGCTGTACCCGTAAAAAGTATTAATGTTTGCCCAAGGAAAATTTCATTATACAGGTACTTGCCGCATAATTTCTATCGCTGTCACCACCAACAACAAATGTAATTTAAATTGATTTAACTTAAAAGATTCCACATTAATGTTGATGACGTCATTACTATAAGCACAATTTGCTTGTCGTCGGCATACAAATCGTACTTTAAGCTGTTTCTACAAATATTTGACGTGTACACAGTAAATAAAAGTGGACCGGGTATACTTCCCTAAATCACACCACAACGTAGCATTAACGGTGGGGAAGCAAACCCATCAACAAAAACACTGCATTCTGTCAAATAGAAAAGAGGCAATCAATTTTGTAGTGCTAATTCCACATCCGAGATAGTGTATATTGTATTTTAACGCATCGAATGCTTTAGAGTAATCTAAAAGAACCAACACAGTAGGCCGTTCATTGTTCTATGCCCTGAGGATGTCATCAGTTAAATCAGACGGCGCGGTTGCATAGCTGAATCCTTGTCGGAAACCTGATTGCTTATCAGGTAAAACAGGATCAAGTTCCAGGAAAGTTCTTAAGCTGTAAATTGATAATTTTTTTCATTATCGCCACATTAGGAGCACTATACTGTACACTGTGTTAGTCAAGGGTGAAAATATTCTCCCCTTGCTCTTACAATATTTACTAATATTGATAAGATGACATCGAATCCACAATCCACAAAAAAGTGACACAACTTACTGTTTAATTCATATACCTATGCATATTTTTTCCTAAACGACATAATCCCCTATTGGTGTGGTGTATGAAAAACAGTGAGTCAGCGGTTGTTTTACGACAGGCTGCTGAAACGAGTTTCAGTTTTATTCTGATGACGGAAGTCCGAAGTATCCCTGGAATTTTCAAGAACGTCGCAAAAATCTCGAGTAACAGTAATCTGATTCAGGTTATTAGAGACAGTTATATCAACATGTTTATCGCATCCTTCAATCTTACATAATTATTCTTGCAGATTCCTACCAACTACTTGCAAAATTAACAAATGACAATAACGGTGAAATAATTCAATTTTTTAACATTCTGCTTTCTTTAAGTACAATTGTTCAGGTTTTGTAATCAGTAGCATTTGTTGCGGTACTCCGAACCTGTTAACCATGGGTTTCTGCTAATTGTCGTTGATGGCTTATTGCTTAGCCATAGCTTCAATCTTTCAGTTAACAAAATTGATTTCTGTACAATTAAAGATGTAGGTCTGCTTCCGGCCTGTATCGTTAAGTCAAACATTTTCCTAATCATTTAACGACTACACTACTTGATGAACGTTTACTGGTCGACGTTGTGTATACTGATTTGAAAAAGGCTTTTGATCGTGTTAATAGCTGAAATTTTGGTTTTTGCGATGGGCTTGTCTCTGTTGTTAAGTCTCTTTTGATGGATAGGCGGCAATTTGTTGAGCACGGTGGTTTCAGATCTAACACTTTTCATGCAACTAGTGGAGTGGTTCAGGGTTCAATCCTGGGCCCACAATTATTCGTAATATTTTTCAACGATGTAGTGAAATCGCTTAAATATAATGTTTATATGTATGCCGATGACTTAAAAATACTGAAGGCTATAAGTTCTTATTCGGACTGCTTGCTTCTTCAGCAGGTACTGACAATTTAAATAGATGGTGTTTCACGAACAAACTTGAATTAAATATTAATAAGTGCAAAATAGTGACCTTCGGCAGAAAAAATGTACGCATTAACTTTTTCTACATCTCAGGGAATGTACTTTCCCTGGATGAAATTAAGAGACTTGGCTGTTATCGTTGACTGTAAGTTGTCTTTTGTTCAGCACATTGAAAATGTTGCGGCTGCTGCACTTAAGACTCTGTGGTTTGTTATGCGAAATACTTCTGAATTCAATACCATTTTTGCTATAAAGTTATTGTTTTATGCCTTAGTTAGATCTAAGCTCGAATACTGCAGTGTTATTTGGAGTCCTTACCAGCAGCAATATATTAATCTGTTGGAAAATATTTTAAGAAAATTTTCTAAGTATCTCTACTTTAAAATGTTTGACGTTTACCGTACAAGTCATTGTGATCAGAGCGCGCTATTAAATGTTGTTAATTAAGTCTTTCCTGAGAGTAAACGAAAATTGGCATCATTGTTTTCTTGATGCAGAAACTTATTTGCGGTAAAGTAGTTAGTAGTACTCTTCTGAATGAGATAAGCATTTATGTCTCCAGAGTTAATAGCAGATCGCCTGTTCCCTTTTATTGCAGTGTACCGTCCACTCAAAATCATTTCAACTGCGCCATGATAATGGCATTTAAGTTATGTAATTATGTTATGTTCAACAGTAGCTTTGATATTTTTTATGACAACTTTTCAAAGAGTTTAGTGAAACGAAAGATGCTAAAATTGTTCGTTTAGTTTATAAGATTTATTGGTGTACACTCACGCATGTATAATATGATTGTATTTTTTTTCTTCTGATTTTGTATATTATTATTATTACACAATTGAATTGAAATTTAATACAGCACTTACACATTACATAAACGTAGTTTTCACCTTGCTGCACATTGTTAATACTTGATTAGCTGAACTGTATTTCAGTATATAATCCTTATAATTTGTTCTAACTTTACGAATTTCTTTATTTAAATAATGCACTGTTTATTACTTCACATGTTTATCATATTATCAGTACCTTTATATAAAAATGCAACGACTTTTTTCAGTATCTGTAATCCATTTCAGAGTACAGTTGTCTATAGTAATTTTTTACATTGTCGCGACTAATAAGCAAAGAAATGTAACAATACAGTTTCCTTTAGAATTTCTTCAAAAAGTAATGGGTCTATATCTCTACTATTTCCCCGTGAAACAGTTTTGTCAAGCACCGTTTGGTGAACACAATGGATGGCACGTTCATCAATTAAAGACGCCGCTATGAAGGTTAAAGATTGCTTGATATTCTAGCTAGATCCTTTCAGAATACTTCAACTGCATTCTAAATCATTGTCAATAATCAGTAATTGAATCTTTCAATAACGGCACTTTCATTAGCGTAACCGCAAGTGAATGGTCGGTATTGATATTCCGAGTAATTTATCATATTAAAATGAGGGAATAGCTAATTGGTCGTATTAAATTGTACGTTTAATCTACTCTATCAGAACGAAACATAGAAACTTAAAAATAACTTAAGAGTGGGTTTATTTTGTGATTTTAAGTTGTCACCATGTAATGTTATTTCAGGTAATATTTTCGTTTTTTTTTCGTTACTGATTGGTTTGAAATAATTTGTTTATTATTATAATATTATATTCACACGTTTCTTGTCACATTATTCGAGCTTGTACATGTTGTAATGACATATATCGCACTACTGTAGCTATGTTTTTAACTATTAATCAACTTCATATTCATTTCACTAAAAGCAATGCGTACAGTCCGTTTTAAAAATAGTTTATAACATTTACTTTTTCACGATTTTAAAGGTCAGAGTAGACAATGAAAATTAAAGGTTTGTTGTACATGATGGATTATTCTATAGAACAATCGTTATATTTTGCGAATCAGATATACCGGAAGCGATGTTATAAAAATAGACAATACAACACATTGCATTGATATTTGTAAACAAACGTGTTTATAATAATGCAACTCAAAACAGAAACATTTGACATTGATTACAAGGACGATTCCAAGAGTATACATACATACTGAAATTCCTAAAAGCAAAATTTTGAAGACATTAACATTTTCAAGAATTGTAGACACAATATTAGCGTATAATTGAGATAAGAATTTACATTATTTTTATTTTCATAATTTTCGTATTTATGGCTGTATTCCGTGATATCTTCCAAGCGGCTAAATGCAAACTCCCTAGCGTGCAGACTTCATAATTAATTGATTACACCGCTAAATTCGATTGTCCCATCAGGATGTCAACATATTGAACCAACATTAATTTATACATGGGGGCCATTTATATCAATTTATCTAGAGAAAGGGCCTTATCCGGCACGCCATCGCACAGTATATTGCTGGGCTTGGAAAAGGACATTCAGTTCACTGTTGCCACATCATAGAGCAGGAGCAGTTTGATGACGGCCTTTCAAAATGTAGAATCTAAGTGAAATGACTTTTTGTATTAATTTTTCCCGCGACATTATTCTGTTAGACATTGCTCGCAAATCGGGCAATATTTTGATAGTGAGATTCTGCATTGAAGGAAATACATTTATTTCCTACTGTTTTATTTAGTTTTGAAGTAAAAAATGGTTGATTTATAAAATAACTAAGCCTCTTCTTAGGTATTTCCCAAGTAGGTCTTTGAAAGAAAAGAACAAACGACAACGCAGCACAATCTTCGCTTCTATTTTCTCACGCAGTTTGTTATGAACCTGACACGCCGAAAAAGGGCAAGGGAGGGCCATAAAGTATGAAAGATGTCAAGATTTTGACCCCAGCCAGGCAACTGAATGGGGCACTAAACATGTACGCTGTTATTGCTGTTAAAGGTATTGGGTTACTGATTATATACTGCCGACGAGACGCTGGTAGGTAAATTAACTTGTGTTCAAAGGATTTTATAGTTTGCTCATACCACGTGCGAATAGCTCAATAAAATGCAAACCTGTTATGACGTAGCGGAATAACGTTCTTGTGTGAGATTGCTTCTTTGTGGAATGTTTGTTACTACTATTCGAGGCACATTCGTAAGGGTCGTTTTGCCATTAACTAAAAACTATTTGTTAGAGAAATCCTTTATTCACAGTTTTAGCTTCCTACAGACGTATTTCATTTTCCCACATAATCGCAGTTCATTTTCAAATACTTTCCGTAACGCTGCACTAAGTTCTCAAGAAAGTGCGTGTAACAAGATGAAACTCATCAGCTAGAGCACTAATATTTCCAATATTTAACTGGTTCATTCATTCACTTACAGCTAGTCCATAAATGTGCCATAAAGGCTTGTGCATTCGAGCGGCTGATAATTATTTTGCACACAAAAAAAAACTAATCACCCTCGTACTTTGCAACTGGCGCTATCGATTGTCGCGGACATTAATATATAGATAGATAGATTGTATGCGTTCAACTTTGTTCTGACCCGCCATCTTATATATGTCTCTTGCTAAAAAAAATGATAACCGATTATGATTAGAAATATTTACTGTACTTAGTTATACGATTCGAAATCAGCTGTAATAAACGATAAAGGCCATGATTTTGTTTTAACCGATAGACAAGTAAAACTGGGTGAGTTAGCAGATGCTGCAGGCATCTCAACTGAGTAAATTTGCTTTATTTTGCATCAAAAAAGGCAAAATGCATTCCTTCCGCTAGAAAGGCGATGGCGAATTTTCTTTATTGATTATTTAGAAAAAGGGCGAAAACCATTGCCGGAGAATATTACGCGAGCCGTTTGGAGAAACGTAAAATACCAGTAACAGAGAAACATCCGCATTCTGCCTTTTCACCACATTTAGCATCTTGGATTTTCATCCTTTTGTAAAAGTAAAAAAAATCTGACAGGGCAAAAATTCTGTCGAATAAAGCGGTAGTATAGAAAGTAAATATGTAAGTAAATTAGCAAACCTAACAGAATTACATTTCCCTGAAGTAACAGCGAAACTGGAAAAATGCATGTGTTAGGACAAGTGGGTTGAACTTCATGGGGATTATGTTCAGGTAATAAAACATAAATGATAGTAGCATAGCATAGTTGTTTATCAAACCACCCTCGTAGGTATCTGAAAGTAAATTGAAATATAATGATATCTGCATGTAATAAATTCTTTGTCGAGTATTTTCATTAAGAATTTCCCTTTTTCTACTTATATCGTATTGAATCACAGTTGAAGTTAGCATGGTTAAACTTTTATTTTACGCTTCACCCTTTTACTTTGTGGAGGGAAAATTGACACTGATTAATTATTGATAGTATCATAATGCGATTTTAGATTTCTAGCTTTTTTTTTTAAGTAGAGCACTTGGTAATGAACAAACAACAAAGCGATGTTTGTGTGTAGGAGGTACCTAACTTTTGGTATTTTATGTGTTAAATCATATTTTGCATTTATTGGTTGCACATTGATAAAGTTTACCCAAAGATATATGTGCCATGTTTACCTCTTATTCTGGTATTTAACTTTTACTAATTTTTTGGAATGTCGAACCGCAAAGTGGAGTTCCTAACGAATAACCAAACAGATGTTAAATAAAATATATAAAAGATATAGCTATTACTAATGGTTATAATTCAGGAGTAATTGACAAAATGGTGAATAAAAAATGTAACAGTAAACTAAGGCAAGAGGCTTTTAATAATAACAGTAAAAACCTTAAGAAATATATAATAATTAAATTTAAAAAAAGAATGTTGGGAGGGAGGACCCATATTGCCAAATAGCTTTCAAAATATTAACAGCTAGGAAAAAACAAATAGGTAAAGTTAAAGACCCTATAGATAAATTTGACCAGTGTGGAGTACAAGAACTTACCTATAGAGACTGTCCAGCAACATATTTTGCAAAAGCTTATAGGAGCTTTGAGACCAGGATAAAAGAACATATGTATGTATGCCTTTAAAATGATAATAACACTTCATTACATTTTGCTAACCGTTTAAAACAAACAGATCATAACTTTGACTACACAATTTTAAAGCACTACACCAACATAACGACAACAGATATTTACTAAACTTTGAAGCATTAGAAATATATAAATCAAACAAAAAAAAAAKGGTACACCACCATCCATTTCTAGATACAAAAGTAATACGGCAAAATAATAAGATTGTCTTAGATTGGTATCAAAAACCCACCTCTTCAGGCAGATATATAAATTTTTTGTCAAATCACTCAATTAAAATTAAAATTAACTTTATTAGGCAAATGAAACATAGAATTAAAAAAATTTCACATCCAAATTACATAAATAAGAATTTACAAAAATTAAAAATTATGTAATTTCAAAATTCTTACCCGCAAACTTTGATAAACAAAATTTTATTTTCTGCTATTGATTACTTACAAAACGATTGTGCGATTAATCAACAAAATTTAAATTCGGTGAATGTTTTAGACAAAGTGGAGCAGCAAGAAAGCCATGATTCTCAAAGTAATCATAATTCAGAAGTATCTCGGTTTGGATCTCTTCCAAATATTACAGGTTTGGCAACAAAATTAATTAGAAGTTTTCATTMTAAAAAGGGTTTAAATTTATTTAGCAAATTGAAATCAAAAATTCCATTACAATATCAATCGAATGTTGTTTATTCTTTAAAATGTGATACTTGTGACAAAATTTATGTGGGACAGACATCGCAGTGGCTATCCAGTAGGATATCACTGCATAAAAGTGATAGAAAAGATAGAGATCGATGTTCATTAGGAGAACACGTAATTAGAAATAATCACATAATAAATTGGGAAGAAGTCAAAATTTTAGAAAAAGAGAATGTTACAAATAAACGTTTAATTTCAGAAATGTACCAAATTAATAAAAGTGGTAACACAATAAATAAAAAATCGGACACACAAAATTTAAGTAATATTTACACCTATTTGTTATCAGAAGAAATATTAAAATCATAGTAAATCGGCAGGCATAAATTTATGAAAAATGTGGTGGCTATGTTGCAACTTTCATATTTTGTCATTAATCAAATCTGTAATGAAACTTCAAATTCAATCAAATTATACATGTTATGCAAGATTTGGAAGATAAAATTGGCCCCCTTTTATAAACCTCAATTTCAGTAAGGTTACGAGTTACATGTAGTTTTAGGTACATACTGTTATAAATGTTATAGAAGCCCTGAAGAAGATTTAAAATAAAATCGAAAGCTTGGCAAAGAAAAAAGAGTTTACATTATTTCAACAAAAGTCGAATTCCCCTTAAACCGAAGATTTAAATATTATAATATATATGAGTTAAAAGAACCAAACTTGTTTCATTATAAACATTCTAAGAATTTGTTTTAACTGATATGCTTTTTTTATATAATTTCGATGTAGCACTGTGTCACAGGCTTTGTTATTACTTATTAGTTTGCTGATTAATATTTTAAATTTACTTAACTTAAACCGAGGTGTGTCTGAAAAATGTTCTTGTAGTCAAAGTCCATTATATTTTTAAACCACTAAATTATTCGTCATGTTGTGTATGTGTAGACGATTATCTTTTAAATGTACTTTGGTAAAAGCTAAAGCTAAGTCATTATAATATCAATTTGTAGATAACTCTCATGTCTTACCAGGGTATACACAAAAAGACGCACATAATATTATTGATTAATGAATTCTGTTCGTGATGATAAGGAAGTGTTCTTATCCCCCTATTTAACCATTAATCCTTGCATCTGGCAACATTGATGGTGTTGAAAGAAGTCTAATGCCTGTCTGGCTTCTGCACGCCCCTCTACTATTCCGTAGGTCCTAAAATAGTGGTTCCCCCACATGTACCCACCCGCACCCTACCAAAAAAAGTTTGTCAAGTCAGTGCCGTAGCACATTAAATTTTTACGGGGCATCCTTCCACAGCATCGATGCATTTCCGCCCGTGACAAACAAATGCGACACCGAGGACATTCACATTCATCCTCACTATTTCACAATTTTGATGGCACTTGTCGTGTGCAGGTGTTGGTATTTGTCGCATGATGTCACGGTATTCATTAACGTAATGAAAAGGTGAGCGAATCGTCCTGCAGCAATGGCGCCACGTTTTTTTCCTCTGTGTGCCGATTCCAATAAAACATTAGAAGGTTGACACGTTTACCTTTGCGGTGTACTCGAATTAATCTAGGTCCGGACCGCGCCTAACGATTAACCTAATTAAAGAAAAGTACGTGTGCAATACGGCTGTTCTGAGAAAAGTTTTTTTTAGTGAGTGTCGACAGCGTTTATAGGGAATCTAATTATTTCACTAAAAGGAATCGTATGTTCCGAATAAGTTCGAATTTGGAGTGCTATTTTTTCCTTATAACAAACAACTTTTGAGTACATTTTAAATATGCTGAAGCGTCTATTTTTGCGAAAGTTTTCTAGGTGAATTTTTCAGATTTAGGCATATTTGAGTCGTAAATGAAGTTGCTTTGGGCATCAACTGAAGTCAACATAGGTGGTATATTAACAGTGTATAAGTATAGAAATTATCAAGATCAGCACTTAATTTATTGGCTACTACAAAAAATAATATACAAACTAGAAGAAAAATGGAGAGAGGTACAAAGATGTCTAAACATTCGATACGAAAAATCACCGAACTGTACCAGAAATCGAGGCAAAGAAAGAGGTCTCCCACTACCTAATCAATAGGATAACGAAGGCCTGTCTTCACGAAGATACGACGATAAAGTACTTTGACCAAGCAACCCCGGTAATTAAAAAAATTGAGGAGGCAAGTATGTCTCATATCACACACACACACACAACTAAAAAATATAACAGACAAGGATGTGAAACTCCCGTTAAATAAAAGAGAATGAAATAGATTTGACTGACTTTCTAAATAACGTAGAAGATAACTTATCAGAAAACTGGCTAACCATAAACTACAACAAAAGAACTGTCATGACAAGAAAAAACGTTAATGACAGGTAGCGTATATAAATTAGGGAACCGAAATATAAGGTTGACAAACGAAATAAAATATCTGGGAAACAATCTCAACCGTAGAGAAACAGTCAAATAGAGGACCAAAACCGCGCATAGAAAAGGATCGGCAACAAGCTCAAAGTAGGACGACCGTGCTACATGTGGAGAACAACGGTGGACGGAATCATAGCAGAATCAAACATAATTAAAGAACAGTGGTCAGAAATCGCAAAAGACAAGAAAACAATGAATAAGAAATAAGATAATATTTTGTCGGATAGATCGCTGTCTCTTGAAAAACACTGACAAAAAATTAATAGTCTGACGTTTCAATTACACCTGTAATCTTTGTCAAAGACGAAGAACCTCAAAATTTGTCTGACACAAGTTCAAACAAAATTTTGTTTGAACAAAATTTTGTTTGAACTTGTGTCAGACATTTTGAGGTTCTTCGTCTTTGACAAAGATTACAGGTGTAATTGAAACGTCAGACTATTAATTTTTTGTCAGTGTTTTTCAAGAGACAGCGATCTATCCGACAAAATATTATCTTATTATATTATGAACGCTGAAAGCATTCACCCCCGTATAATGAATAAGAAAGTCCTAAAGCTGTTTACAATGTCAGACAGTAGTTCGTCCGAGGAAAAGAAGAATAATGCAGCCGAACTAAGCTACCATCCAACAGTGAAGCTAATAAAAAAGTATCCGCTAGTTGGCGGTTCAATCAATCAATCATTCAATCAATACCACAAAAATTAATACACAAAGTCTTTCCAAAATAATATGAAATGTTGTGTCCGATTCGTGAATAATTTTAAGATTAAAAGTTCCTATATCGTAGATTAATTAAGAAATATACTTTAACTTACGACAATAGGTTGCCACTTGCACTGTAATGCTCGTATATGGTTTTCTGGACTAACATAACTAACTACTAACTTACTATTTTATTATGTTAAAGAAATAATGATTAAAATTTCTGAAAGCWGATAAGGTTTTTTACACTTTTGTTACATTGACGTAAAGGATACGATTTTTGAAAATAGATTGTGTTGAAAAATTTGGCTTTCCGGTCCATCCTCGGCGTCGCTMTCGGWTTACGGGAAAAGACAATACAAAATCTTTCAATTCTTRCTACAACATTTACAGATAAAGACAAAGCCATACTCTCGATGTGTAACACTAGTAAAGTTCTTGTAAATAAATTACGTAGTTTCTAAAATGTTTCTTTCTGTTTCAGGTATGTACCTACTCAATACTGTTATCCCATATAGTATCGCTAGCATCTAGAAATAAATTCTGAGAATTGGTAAGTTAAGCAGTATTAAATATTTTATGAGACATATTCGTAAAGCGCCGTTTTGTCATTAAAAATGTATTGGTTTAAATTTTTTTTATTATTTTTAGTAGTATCGAAGTATCGAAAGTTTTAAAAAGTATCAAAGTATTGAAAGTATTTAATAGTATCGAAGTATCATAAGTATTGAAAAGTATCGAGTATCGAAAGTATTTAAAAGTCTTAAAGTATTTAAAAGTAACATCTCAAGTACCGAAAGCATCAAATGTATTGAAAATATCGAAGCATTGATATGGGCTGGACAAAGTATTGATACCTACTCAAAGTATTGTTATTTTTGTCGATATGCAGGATCGATACCAATACAAGGATTGCAATAAGTTAAATTATGAGACGCTTTATAAGTATTGCAGATTCCAAAATATTGGCGGTGTTAAAAGTAATGAAAATATTAAAAATTGAAACAATACAAAGTTGTGAAAGTACGTATCAAAAAAAAGCGTCTAAAATATTGACAGCATCAAATATATTGAAAGTATCAAAATATCTGAGTAATTTAATTAATGTATAAAATCTAATTATTGTTGCAGCATTTAGTGTATTAGCAGTATCAAAAGTAACAAAATATCGAATTAATTTAAATCACGAAGAGTATCTTAAGTTGTGAAAGGGAAAAAAGTCGTGGCTCGCAGAGCATTACAGGGGATTTGTTGCACTGAAATTAGGAATACAATAATCTAGGGATTTCCCTGTTTCATAAGTTATAACAGGATCTAGCATTTAATATATTGTACATATGCCTCAGCATATTCCAAACCATTTGTATTTCAATAATTTAACCATTGATTTATAGCAGATATATATAATAGTGAAGCAACTTTGATACATTAGATACTTTCACTACTTCGATACTTTAGGTGCTTTAAATACTTCGATATTGATACCGGTCTAATGGTATCGCCCAGCCCTATACAAGACATATACGTTTCTCTTTAAGGATATTTTAATAGAAAAACCTATTACTTGTCTCCTCCAAACCCTATAATCACATTGTTTTATGTGTAGCAGTGCAGAGTACCCTGTAAATAATTACCGTTCCGCCTAAATGTTCCAACCGCACGCTTCTAATACTACGCCTCGTCGGAATCGCACTAAAAATACCAAGAGTTCAAAGACTAGTATTTATCTAGTTAATCCTTTTTCTGCACGGCGGAACAAGTGCGCTCGGCGCTTTGCTTTTAAGATAATTTTATCCAGTGCATTTTTATATATAACTGCACTTAGTGACCGCTAAATACGGTGATAAAGACTAAGCGTTTAACGCTACGTGCTTCACTGGTTTCTAGAGTGCGGCTTCTGGAAAAATTCCGTTATCCGGATTCGGGAAGGAAGTGATATCGAAAATGCTGTTTACAGCAACTGGTTATCGTTAGGAAGTGATGAAACGAGTGGAAAAATGTAATAATGTTATGTAGTAGCAAATAAAATTGTCGTCAGTACCTTTTGCAAAAAACTGAAGTTTCAGAGTACTGCAAACCTTTAGTCTTAACAGTACAGTTGCTGTGAAGGAGGTATAATAATGAATTCGAGTGTGGGTAGAAAATTAAGATGTTCGGTGCTGAAGTGGATTATTGGCTGTTGTAATCTTGTAATATGGGCCTATTTTTGCCTTCGTGATCTCATTCGCGGAATAGTTGGATACTTAAATCTTGAATTTTTTTACATTGAAGCAATCGAATGAACAACTAAGGTTATTATCATCCGTTAAAGACGAAAGAGTCTGAAACTTCAATCTTTCAACTGTAGTACGTTTCTATTTTTTTTAATTTAATTAAAGACATCAAAAGTAAGCCAAAATAATCGGTAGAGAAGTGATTTTTCTATCAAAACAAATGATTCCTCTCTATGAGTTAATATAGCAAATAGGAGTATGTGCTTGCTGGTGGTTAACTGTGAAATAATTATGGCCGGCTTAAACCCTGAGATTAAAAAATATTAGTCCCAACTAGCAACTTACAGCTTTATAATGATCAGGCAAACGTTTATAAAACAATTTTTATAAAACAGTTGTACTCTTGTAAACATTGTCATAACGTTTATAGAATACTTAAAGATGCAAAAAGGCGCATCTTTATAAAACATTTTAGTTATAAACAGTATCCCATAATGGTTCTAGTAGGTGTTACAGAACAGTTTTGTAGATAGTTACAGAGGTGGTATAAAAATTACTATAAATCGGTTACAAAACGGTTTTATAGCAATTTATTATAAAACAGTTTTATAAATGTTACGGCATTTTCTATTATGCTACAATTCTGTTGCATTCAGCATCTTCAAAGGAATATTTCGGTGTTTTAACCGATTTGGCGGAGAATGTTTTATTTCTTAACGATTGGGTAAAGTTGCAACCCATATTCCTATGTAAAATAAAACATGTCCTCAGACCGAGATATATACCATACCACATGACATAAAATATGCGTAGTATTGAATTGTAGTCACAACAAACTACTACCAAACAAAATTTTCTGTGAAACATATGCATATGTGTATACAAAATTTTTAAGCGCTTCAAAAATAATAAGTATTTCATCAATTTAAAGGAAATATTGACAAAATACAAAAAAAGTTTTTAATCGTGTGGCATCTTAAATCTATCTGCACTGATTATAAACCGCATTTTATAATCATTTTTGTTAGAAACATAACTTTTGTACATTACTTTTTTGTAAAAAAAATAATTTTTAGTGGGCTTTACGCAATGGCGGCCATATATGTGTTTACAATCATGATAATAATATGGCTTCCTCTTTATAAAGCATGATTATCACAGAAGAAATTGCTGTATAACAAATTGTTTTTTTACTTGTGTCAAATCAAGACTTAATATAATAGTTTTATAGGTGTTCACAAGATGACGATTCAGTGTTGAATAACACATATTTAAACTCTTTATAAAATAATTTGTCTCCACTGGAAAAATGTTTTATAAAAAGTTGTGCAAACCTTTATACAATGACTATAAAATGGTGCTTAACACTGTTTTATAATTTTGCTGTGGAAACGTTTCTAACACTAAACTATATAACAGTTTAGTGTACTGAAGCTGAATACTCGTAAGTGAATACCTTATAAAATAAAATGGACGTCGAGGAACAATAATAAAACAACAATATAACAAATATGCCTTGCTGTTTGGAAATTATAAAATAATTTTGCTTGTCGGGGTGTTACGTATAAATTCAATATTAATAACATTTTCTCCAGTATCAATAAAAAAATATTACTTTCGTTGTTATACCAATAAATAACAAAGAAGTACAAAATTTAGAAGAGAATTTTTTTTTTCAAAAGTTGACCAAGAAAATTGTTTGAACGTAGATCAGTATAACATAACATTGATTTTTTTAGTACTTGCTTTTGTTCTGTATCAACCTGAAGACAGTTTTCTCTGGTTTGCAGTTAAAGCCATGCGTAATATAAATAAAAATCGAGATAACACTTTGTAATTTTACAAAATCTTCGTAGATGTCCTACCACCTAAATGACCGTGACAGTTAAAAAAAACCGACAAGCATAACTTTTATCTATTTTAGTACTACAGTGTGTTTTTACGCGCAAATTTGGAGCATCAAATCCTCTGGCGCCACCAAAAAAAGATTGGTTGTTATTCACGATCTATTTTTGCTCTTCTTGATACAATTACCGCTTGATTGGCGTATTTCCAAATGATCGCTAAAAGTGACACCATTATTAACTTCCTGTTACTGATATTGGGAATTTCCGTGAAGTGGCCGGAAGACTATTTATTTTGATTATGAATCACAGGATAAAAATATGTATTCCATGGTAGAGTTCCTACATTCTCAGTTCAGAAAAGTGGATTGCAATGAAGTGTTATAAAACATTAATTATTATATAATTTTTTGATTGTTTTATAATTATTGTAACGCAATATAACGAAATAGCTTTATGTTTTTGCAGATTACTCACAACAGCAAGTTAGTTATCCAACTACAAATCTCTTTGGCCTTTATACTGAGAATTTTTTTCATTGCTTATTGTTTGATCACGAACAACCACTTGTCATAAATTTGGCGTGACATTTACCAAAATGAACCACCCGCCGTATTCTGATTATTCATGCTCAACGAGTAGGTAGTACGTTGAACCATGGCGGAATTTTTGCATTTCCTAAAAGTTATGGTAATGCCGTTAACCGTTGTTCCTGAACCAGAGAAGCGCAATTTCATTACCTGTTTCCTTGAAATCACTATAATTTATCGACTCCCTTCCCGTGACATGTCATTGCAAAACCCAACGAGCGTACCAAATTAACGCATTCGAGTCAAGGTCGTTGATTCCCACTACGCGCTTTACGCGTTTATAGTGCGCGTTATCAAGATTACCGCTAAAACAAAAAACTGCTTCCTCCCGTTACATRAATATGACTCCCACTATTTCCGGCAACACGATTATCAAATTGAAGACCCAGTGGCGCGGATACATCRCAAMTCAGTAAGGGAGCAAAATTTAGATTGATGTCTTATTCAGTGTTAAACTTAAAACGTGCGATTTAATTAATAAGTTGATCTGTAAAGATATCGACACTTTAAGGGGAAATTAAATAGCTCCACAACTGAGTTCGAGTTAAACCGCGTCAGTTTTGGAAATAGCGTCGACATTTCGCCCTCTGTTGTAAAGGGCATCATCAGGACATGGCACAAAACAAATCTAATTGGCTTTTGGGAATTTGCGAGTTTGAGGGTTTGTTTTGTCTTTCGGATTTTGCCAAAATTCTTAGAAATAACTCATCTTCCAGCTTCGAAAGTAGCAAACTATTCTGCCACCTAAAGGCAACACAAACATCATCTTCAAACCGCTTACTTTATATAATAATAGTTTAACTCTAGCGAAGGCCCTTTTTTGTATTACTGAAACTTGTAAACATCCGAACATCCTGAATCGCAAAGATAGCTACCGTCTCTCCTGTATTTGGAATCGAGCCAGAGAACGAATATCCCACCCCCACAGTCGCTTTCCCTCATCGTCCAAGCATCCCCGTCGCTTATATAAAAACCCTTCGCTACTCCAATCTTTGTTGAGCTCTGGCGTGGTTCACGTGTTAAATTTGTGCCCGAGATATTCCATATTCATGTCCTGATAATGCCCCTTACAAGAGCAGGCGAAAACAGATCAGTATTTCGTCCATTTTCACTCCAAAGCCTCTTGAAATACTATTTGGCATTACAAATTGGTTTCTTTATATCTGAGTGTCTTTTTATAGTACAATTGTCTTTTGTTTTGTATACAAGATTATACTGCACAGTACTCTTTACATGGCCAAATGCTTTCAACACTTGACTTTGTATTATAAGTATGTTCCTCTCACTTTGGGAAGAGTAAATTTTAAAACAGATTTGGAACGTGGCCCACATGCTTATAGTTTAATAATTGTCAACACTGTACTTAATATTATTGTCACTAATAGGACAAATTCTGACCGGTGCCGTCGCAAGCATCGCAATCGGAAATTGTATCATCCTTAAAGAAAAAACAGCCTTTACTATTCGGGCCAGATCATACACAGTACAGGTGACATGAACATGAAAGGCAGCTTTTCAATCACTATTCTACTGTCAGATCTCTCCTAACCTTCTCTAGCAATAAACATTCTATCAATTCCTTATCAACTTTAAAAATTTGTTCTTCATTTTTGCTTTTTTCATCTTCATTATAATGCCCTTCTTCAGACTTTATCGTATGCCTTTTCCAAACTGAAAAATGCTGCCTTCGGCTTCTTCCTCGTCGTTTGTTAAATTCAACCTGCTATACGAAGCCAATTTCTTCCTAAATTCAAATTCATTTAATGGCTCTTGCTAAACAGTCGCCATCTACTCTTCCGTCCAGAAGACCCATAGGTGATCTATTTGTCCACTTTTGTTGGATCGTTTCCTTTTGGAAACAGTTATTGCTACTTTCCACTTCTTAGGAAACATTCCGTAAGTCCATACTGCGTTTGTTAAGAAGGCAATGGGATTTTTTCTCATCTCTCCTCACTCTTCCATCCGTTCTATTATCTTGCACCTATTCTTGCTTCTCTTCCCTTATTTTGTCCGCTTCTCTCGTGCTCATTTAGCATTCTTTTCGGCTTATTTTTCTCTTTCTCTTTATTCATCGTTCATTCATTGACACCTTGTTCCTTACGTTTTGTATCTTCTCTTCTATGCCGAATCTTGCACTTTTATCGCGCTTTTCATTTGCCCCCTGGAGGATGTTTGTGTTACGCCACTGGCCCGACCCTGCCATAACTGAGTAATTCGGCGTTAGAGTACCCTGCACTATGCAACCGCCGGCTTAGTTGGTGCTGGAACGCAGCGGCATTCAAATGTTCCATTAAAAACATCTGACAGTCGTTCGGCATGGGTCCCGTGGCGGTGTCGTCTCGAATTTTAGAACGCGCGTTTTTGTGCACGCACATGTTTTGATCTTACGGGGTGACGACCGTCGTTCTGTGTTTGTGTGCTGTGTTTTGTGAGGTATAGAAAAATAATGTCTTGGATTAGGCGATCGTTCGACGCCAAAAAGGCGCAACCTAAGCCTATAGTGTACGAGATCGAGGAGGAAAATGACGAAACGGATTCGAATTTTTCAGATGAAATGGTAGGTTCAGGTTTTTTGGAAATATACATTGAGTTTGCTGTCGGTTTAGGCACTACTGTTTCCTACTTATCACAAAAATTACTGTAAGAAGTTTTTAGGTGAACCAAATTTTCTTATTAGATGGGTTTTTTTAAATTGTCCATAAATACACTGTTTTAAATGGTGTGCTTTTGAACTTCATTAAGTGTATTTTGGTGTTCTTCTTCATGCAGTTGCATAATAACGTGATCTGGCAGAATTTCTTGGTTAATTGCTATTTTGTTCAAAAAGAAAACCTCAAAAACTGCTCAAACATGCTCGTTCACTTCGTAATTGGTATTTCAATTTCACGTTTCTGCTTCGAACATTTTGCATCAAACGTAGGTACCTATATATGTATAATCTTACAATTTCCAAATTTGTTCTGTGCGACACTTTAGTGTATATCAGTGTTATCGCTACTTCCCCATATCAATGTATAAAAACTTTTGATAACGTGTATTTTTCTGCCAAGATATCTTATTACTTTACATTGGAATTTTGCTCATGAATGAGCACATTGTATCGTACGACTAGAAGTAGGTATACTGCCAATATGGTGTTTACCTGTTATACCTTTGTAATCAGAAGTACAGTGCCGTGGTAAAAATTGTTTAATACGAGTAGTTTGAATCGTTATTGAAAGGCTTCTTCGAATGAGTGTTAAAAGAGCTAAATAGTTATAACTACCTACCCGATTAATTTTAAATTGTTTTCAAAACACTGTATTCTGGAGTAAAAAAATTTCTGCTTAATATCTACTATGCAAGATTCAGTGCTGTTATTATATCACCACATATATATAGCACTTTATTGTAATATTATACCATTTAATGTATGATAAATGATTATAATTTTTAGGGGATGCTAAAGTATTGCTAAAGTATTGGCTGTGTCCAACATTAAATCGTAATGTGCAGATTAAAATTGCGGGTTTTTTTCTTAGAAAGTAGGGGTAGAAACCTCTTCTATTTATATAATAATAATGTGATTCAGTTGTGATTTTGTTAGTCTCCTTGTCACATTTACACTTTAAATATTTTTTTATGATTTCGGGTCGTAATTTAAATAGTGCAAATTTCAACCAGAAAGGAGACAGTTTGCGAAAAAATTACCTTATACATGAAATAAATGTCGTTAACGTATTAACGTATTTTACCAATATATTAAAATTGAAGAAGACACTTTTTACGCAAAGTATTGGTACATCCTAATTCTGCTCCAACCATAATTGGGTATTATCACTTTTTTTTAAATTACGTAAAATGAATCTTGAAGTGTATATATCTCGTACGCCATGTTGAAAAAAACAAAAAAAATATTTGTAGGTAGAGAATTTCAGGTCTGTAATTCGAATCTTAGGAGTCACCGCCAAAACGCTTCTGTCCAAGGTTATTCAACTCGTGACGTCAAGTGTCATGTAAACATTACCGAGGAGCGTGCTGTTTAATGGTGTAGTATCATTCTTGTATTGGAAAAGCTTTTGTGTGGTGTTTATTGAAAGGACGGTGTAAAAGTTCGCACCAAAAAGTGATTTGTGTAGTTTTACAAGCATCTATTATGTATGGAAAACAAAACAAGTGTTGTTTTGTACTTCCGTCAGTACAGCTAAAAACATTTTTGTAACCGTTCCTCGAGATTATCAACGTATGTAAAAGTTGTTTAAGGCCCCTAGACGTGATATGTCGAAATCGCAAAGTTTTTCTGTTGTGTTTTAAGTTTTATTATTCTTTTTGAGGTTATAAGTGTTTACCATTCAGTTTCCATTTTGTTATAGCTTGAAGTTTGCGTTTTAAGTTGATAGAGGGAAATGTTATAATAAAGAACGACGTTGTTCCCCATATATTCGACTGTTAGCCAGACCGGAAACGAGCCGCGAGAGCATTTTTGATTCTTCCATTTTTATGTTTACAAATAGTATGTTTCCAAAAACCTACTGGCACTGTGATCAAATTATCAATGCTACGTTAATTTGATAAAAAGTTTACTTATGATGTTGCTTTGCTTTTACGTTCCTCATCTCCGCCGTATCCATAGCAATGAACATGCGTTCAGAAGTCATAACTTATAAGTATTTCACTTTTTCTTGGCGTATTTTAATTCGCTTGTCACAAAATGAACGCAAACAACAAAATGATAAATTGACGGGCTGAGGCTGAGGGGTAACGCGCTGACCCCAGATGTAAACAAGCGGGCATTTACAAGACACCTGACGTCACGGCCAGTATGTTCGCGTTTTGGCAATCCCTAAATATTCACATTTTTAATATTAAAAATACACCTTACCATCCATTTTTTCGAATTTATAAGCTGTCACAGCTGTTTTGTGGATTAGATGCTACCTATTAATATGCAATTTAATAAAATATAAATACATGGTAAATACCCAATTGTTATAGAATTGATGACCATAAACTGTATACGTATATGCCCTTAGATATTCACCATTTTAATTCAGACTTTAGAAATTCGCATGCTATTTAAAGTTAAAACTCTTTGAAGAGAGAAGGGATGCCTTATTATTAATTTTCTTTGAACCACAATCGCGAACAGTTGAAATATTGATAACATTAGGAATTTCCATGAGTGTATTGTTTTCAACGCGTAATCATTTCACAAACCAGTTAAACACATTCCAATTAGCATCGGCAACAATGTGCTAATAATTCCGATCCCTGTTGCTCCCGACACGTTCCAACCAATTGGGGTTGGTTGGGAATATTCGTGGCAGTATTCCAGAGGTCAACACCCGTCGGCGCTAGAGAGGGCTTTTTTATTCGCTTTGTGTCAACGCAGACTCTATACTTATAGTAGGCTTTTATAACACATTTCATTCATGTCGAGCATGATCGTAAAAACGTGGCTTATCATAAATGGCTTTTCTGGGATCTGTATGGATATTAAGGGCGTTATGTCGTCACTACGTGTCGCAATAACCGGGCTTGAATATACATGGGGATTAATATTCGAACGGACAAGTACTGCTTGACCTGAGGACTGAAAGGGTAGGGATATTCGATTCCCATAAAACCGAATTCTGAATCATTTTAAAATTAATCAAAACTTTTTAAATATAAGKCGAAGAAAGTATTTACTAAAATCGGCAAACAAAATCTTTAATTCTAAACAGTTCAAAAAATTATAGATCGACTGCTTTACTCCCCTATGTTCTAAGTGTCACAGACAGAATCGGCAAAATTCTTAAGAAACAACTCATCCGTTCAAGAAAATGTGTTATTTATAATTTCAAGGTTCGGCTACAAGAGTGTATAGGAAGAAGAGAGGGCCATTTAGAAGGTATAATTTTTAAGAAATAAAAATGGCACACAATTGTCTTGTTATTGCTATACTTTGTTTTAATTAAATACAGTCCTTTTGGCAATACGTGGTTTCAAAACTTTCCGCTCCCATGGTCCACCTGTTATTAAAATTATCAATACAAAATATTTATTTTCTTGGTAGTTGTTGAGTTGCCATGAAATTTTCTACGATGCATTGGCGCAATTGTTTATCGCAAAGTTATCGGAATATTTGATTAGCTGTTCGTTAATATATTTTCCAGGATTGTAGATTACCAAATCTGTTATGTATGTTGTCCTATCTCCTTGAACTGTAGTCCAGTAGTCTGCGGCGATCAACGTGTTGTTTGATGAGCACATATTTGTCTGTATTTACTTTCGACATTCTTATCAACAAGTATCATTCCCGCGAGAATTATGTTTTTATTATAAACATGGAAAATAACATTAATAATTTATGCATCTGTGATTTATTTCATAGTTTCTAAAGTTCTTCACTATCGCTATACCAAATGTTTCAGTCTGCTACTGCTTTTGGAACTTCTGAATTAGTATCGTCTGTCTACGAGCTTATTTATAACTATAGTGTATTTAAAAGACTGTAGTTGAGGACGATGGCATAAAGTTATTAAAATTGACCTGACCTGACCTTCATATGACCTTTTCGAAACGGCAATTTTCAACGTCTCTGTCGCAAGGCGATTTCTGTCTTCTATTGAATGTTCTAGAATGTTCTGTGAGCTTCTCGAACGTCGATTTTCGATTTTTTTTCCATCGCAATAGTTTCGGCAAAGTAAGTTCTCTAGTTGTCTGTCAAATTTTCTAATGTTCTCTAAACTCAAAACATCGGCTTCGGCCAGACTTGAGGATTCTCTAGTCTTCTGTTGAATCTTCTGGAATATTCTATGATCTTCTCGAAACGTTAAATATTCCACTTCTCCTGCTTTATGGCCTTCTCAAGACATCGATTTTTCAGTTTCCCACCGCACTATAACATTCTCGAAACGTCGAACATTACATTTCCCCCTGGGAGATGTTCTCGAAAAAATCACACATCAATTTTTGTTTCTAGGGGTACACATTTCGATCGTAATAATTGCCGTTTCCTAGTCCCCCCGCTCCCCAGCACGTCATATGTCAAAAAGATTAAATGGGAAGGGGGATCGAGTGCCCCTCACAAAAAAGGTCTTTCGAGGGCTATTTGTAATTGTTGGAAAATTTAATAAAATTAATTACCTTTTATGATTTGTTTAAATTAGAATATAGAATATAAAATAAATTACCTAGATTTCGATTTTCTGTAAATAATTTGCATGCATGTCAAATACTTTGATATGGTTGAAAAACCTCTTTAACGAGGTGTCTCTCGACCCCCTTCTATTTGAACATTTTGACGTGTGATGTGGTGGGGTAGGGGGTGAACTTGGAACGAGTAACTATTACCATCGAAGAGCGTCCCTCCAGAAACAAAAGTTGACGTTACGGAATTATACTGGGTGACTCAATTTAAGCAGAACGCACGGTATACAGACTTCACCAGCATATGCTAAACGAAAACGATCAACGTAGCCGCCCGTTTAATAAAGCGACATTTAATATAAAACCTGGCCGATTCGTGTTTGTCATGCACGTTATTATGCGCGCAGAAATTTCCTTTACACGCCCGGGCTGCACTGGAGGGTGCTTGCATTACATTCTGGGTGCGCTTGGTGTAGATGGTATCGCGTCGTTATTCCAAGCACCAGTCACGTCGTTGGTGAATGGAAAGGCAATTTGTGAGAGTGCAGAAACGGATAACGCAAACCACTGCAAATTTCCGCGATAACGATGTACTGCAGTTGAAAAACTGCACATGCACTGGCTAGATAAGATAGATATTTAGTATGCATAAGGTAATGTGTCAGAAAGTTCATCGGATCGATTAAAATATGCGCGGGTTTAACTGACATCAAATATTGGTCGTTAAATTCAAGCACTAAAATTGACGTATTTTACTGTGAATTTGCGTCATGCTTTCCTATATTGAAGATAGTCGTTGTATGATTTACACTTAATTTGAAGCTTGAAGAGGTTCGTTTCCTAGACTGGAAGCAATAGTTCATCGGAAAGATAGAAACATCAAAGGAGGATTTCTTACACATTATTCTTCCACACGCAATGAGTAACTTTTGTAGGACATCCTAAATGCGAGATCGGTCCTTTGCCTCATACTTTCAATCTAAGTTTGCAACCCTTTACCTTTCGAATAACAAGTTATAATGTTGCAGATAATGCTCATTTTAGTTTGAGCCATGACATCACTTATCCAAGATGAAGTTGTTCTGGCAATAAAAAAACCCAAGTGTAAGTTTACCAAAAGCCCAAATGGCATTCCCTCGTTCATCGTTCATGATTGTGCGACTGCATTTATCATGCCTTTATGCATCTTATTTAATTTGTGCTTGCACACTAATACTTTTCCTAACACATGGAAAGCAACAAGGCTTTTCCCAGTTTTTTAAAGAAGTATACGACAGTTTACTCTATGCCGACGATTTAATTTAATTAAATTAATTAATTTAATTTAAAGCTCTTTGTCTCCGAAAACTTGCCTATAACTTACAACAGTTGAATATTGAAATACAAAAGCAAGTTATTATAATTATTACGGTTATAGACTTCATTCATCTTTTGTTGAATATTCTAAAGTTTTTCAACAGCACTAACGCAAAATGGATACCAAATTGTAGAATAATATTCCATTATGGAATGCCAGCATGGAAAATGCAATATGCGCAAAACACATAAGTCAAATCTGTAGATACCCTCTCTATAAAACCAAAAATTTAGTTTACCTCGTTTTTAAATTTTATAGTCCATTACAAGCACACTACGATTGTACCTATTCAAGTCTTATTGAAAAAGCAGTTGTTCAGCATCTGTATTTACTTATAAAGTTTCAGAGCGAAATAGTAGTATTTTAGGGTGCCAAGAAACATACATGACGTCATTTATACACTGAAAAAAAAAATTATAGTAAATTTAACTGCAATTGTAATAATCTTTACCACAAAATATAGTGCAAATACGACTAGATACAAACTGTAGAAAATTATACTATATTTTTGTAGATTAACTATTGTAGCTGTATTTACTAAAAATGTAGAAATCAGTACTTACCATTTTATAGTGTATGTTCTTAGAGAATGCAGTACAGTTCAATACAAATTTTGTAGGATTTACTAGGCAGGGTATCACAATTTTTTCTACAAGATGTAGTGTACTTTATTAGTGTTTTGTTTATTGTAACATATTATAATAGTCAAATTTAATATTCCAGTATGCTAAATTTTACTATGTTAAATCTTTTTCTTTACTATAAATTAATGTTATAATTTACTAAAAATATAGTGAATATAGTGCAAAAATAAATGAAACCAATGCAGCATTATTATGATTTTATTCATTAGACAAACAAGGTTACATTTTTGTACCTGTAAATTAAACATTTAACGTAATCGTCCATGTTGCAGTACACAACAATTAGGGGCTGTTTAATAATCAAAATCCAATATAATAATATAAAACACAATAACCACTAACACTTCCGCACAACTAAAACAAGAACGTAAGTGGACGAGGCTTACGTGATGGCGGATGGCGTGATGCCACGATGTGATGACCTGCGCGCGCGCGGCCGCCGAGCGACTATAAGTACCAACTTAACAATAGTGCCAACCCTTAGCTACTAATTTTCTCACTAACATTGTACCACAGATCAAATTTGTGAGATATCGTTATACGTTATACTCTAATTTCCAGACAATTACAGTATTGAATGCATTTTAGTCTAGAAAACATAGGTAGACTTTGTAATATAGGTATAAATTAATAAAACTTCCAATGCTCGACATAGTTTTGAAAAAAGCTATACTTTAAATTATTGATATTACCTATGGATGTTGTTTGCATTTATCATTGTTTGTAAGGTAACAAATGTTGTATATAATAATGCGATTTGTAGCATGCAATATGTGTTGATGCATTTTATTCGTTTTTAATAATGATATCATCTATAATTAGTGTAATGTTTGTTTTTTTGTAATTTAACTAATAATGCCTGAGAATCTTCTAAGCGTGTAAAAAATATGCTTCAGTGAGTAATCTACAAAAAAAAATTATAAATAATTACTAAATGATTTTTGTTATATTTTTTACAATGATATTATTTTTTAAAGTATTGATTTAAGCAGGTTAATCAAATTTGAAAAAGTAACTCGCTCCAGAACGGGTCTCTGAGTCTATATATATGGGCTTTAATTAGAATAGCTCTAAGATGCATGGTATATAATGTAAACACCAGAGCTTCGTTCGGTTCTGGTTCAAGTCCCGACCGTAGCGAGTTACTATTTCTAATTTAATTAGTATGCTAACCTAATAACCCAATACTTTATAATCATTATCAACGCGAATTATAAAATACTTTAATATTATTTTGTTAAACTTTACTTAATGTGTAGAKCATTCTGCTACAATAATTATACTACAAAAACCAGAGACCTARTTCAAGACGTTTATGTAAGATTTCCTACAATATTAGTAATGAGTAACACAAAGCTGTGCACTACAARRACGTAGCAATTTTTTACAAGTAACTTTTTTCAGTGTAAAGATCCAAAATATATAAAACCTGTGGCACATCAGGAAAAGATTTTACAACCAATGTTTTCGACCCCCAAGATAACTTCTCTAGCAACTCAAGTGTGGACGATTCATTTCCAAAATTTTAATTTTCCATAATAGATTATTTATATTGACTTTATCAAAGGCTTTGCTAATAGATTCATTTCACACTGCTTTTGGATTCCAAAGTGTTATGTAAATAATTAACAAAACCATTTGCACAAGTAGATCTACCTTGTAACAACAGACTATTTTATGGATGAAAATAATTCGTCTGCAATAAACGATTTGAACTTTTTTGATTGGTGATACTTACATATTAGATAAACAAGATTTCCAATAATCCTGACAAATATCCATAGTTAAATGCAATTATTAAAGACACATAAAGAGCTAAAGAACACTCTAGAAAAATATAAGGAATTCCATCAGGACCACACAATATTTCTATATCTGCAGATTTTAGTTTATGAAGAGTTTGTTCACTGGTAAGTGATATCCTACCTAAATCGACTAAAGCGTTTATTTATTCGGGACCTTCTCGTTTTCCCTAAAAAAGCAAATATTTGTAGGTGCGTGTTGTTCTTTTTCAAATGTTTCGACGTTTAGAGAAAGAGAAGAATTATGTAACCCTTATAACATGTTTAACACATTATTGCAATCTATGAATCAGCAGTTATATTCTTATAGTTTTTGGCTCCACTTGTTTTATATAAAGCCGCTGAACTAATTACACATGTAGCTACTAAATCGAAGCGCAGAATATATGTTACAATATGTACCTTTCTTTGATGGTTCTAGCAATTCTTCCAAGCAATCTCCATGGTTTAGATCAAAGGTTTCCAAACTTTCTTGTCTCGTGGACCCCTTGACATGTTTTTCGGTTTTCGTGACCCCCTTCTTAGCTCATACGTGTTTTTTTACAGCTGATATAATGTTACTAGTTTTGAAAGATGTAACTGTAGAGGGATGAACCTGATGCATTTGTCATCAATTTAGTTAGGTTTAATCTCAAATCTAAGTTAGTGATTTCCAGTCTGTTCGTTTTTTTTGTCGGGAGTTTTGCACTCATGCTGAAAGCGCTTTACTGGGCAATTAAATGTTTTCTCGCGATATTCCATACTATAGTATAAGTAGCAGGTACCTATCTAGGTCATTTTGAAGACCGTTTCTAAATTGTACCTTAACTTCTTTGTTAGTGCTTACCTGATCAGTTCTTCTTGTAATATGACATCCGATTCGTCAATGTCACCATATCCACTTCACTTTCGTGTACCCCCAATTACACCTCACAGACCCCACAATTTCTTTTTGATCGTATATGCTTGTTCAAAAGACGTTCTTTGAAAAACGTTAAGCTATAGACATGTTTTCATTTTGTTATAATTATTTTACCAAATAAACCGATGCTGCAAGTGACATAGTCCGCTTAAGGTTTATTAGTATAGTCTGTAAAATCGACTCCTAGGGCCAGGAGGTAGTCCGGGGTGATACCAGAGGTACCGCCCTAATCTTAGTAGTTGATATCAAGCGGCAAATCTGGTACTGCTACCAGTAAGTAACAAGAAGAATCGGTGTGAATTTGTGTGCCGCTCGCAACTCATTGAAATTTGTACAGACAGATGGGTGGACCAAGCAGGTAAGCAAAAATAGCCCTTAACCCAAATGATTAGAAGAGTTTAAATTGTATGAAGCACTTTGGAAACAAACATTCCAACATTCCGTATACTGCAGTTCTCAACATGTATATCAAAGTTTTTGTAATTTCTCTTAAATTCTTGAAGCTTCTGGTGCAATTCCTGTTGACTTTAAAAAAGTGCAAGAAAGAACTGCTGTAGCATGTGGCATTAGTGTTACATCCGTGCAAAATTATTTGCGTCTTCAACGAAATACTGGTAAGTTTTTTGTAGGCGGTTTAGAATAATTAGTAATAATATATTTTTCCTTAGGATCTGTAAATAAACCGGCCTTACAACGAAAAGCTCCTTTAACTAAAGACTTACTGCCAGAAATTAAAGAGCAAATACGGTCCGAAATCTATTCGCTCTATGAAAAAAAAGAATATGTAACTTTACAATTACTCGCTAAAACCTTAAAAGACAAAAAAATTTTGGAACTTAGTCTTCCATCTTTAAGTAAAATAATAAAATCTTTGGGCTTCCGTTACAAAAAAACGCAAAACAGAAAATGTTTGTGTGAAATGTCTCACATTGTTTCTAAACGCCACGAGTTTCTTCGAAACTATATAAAAAATTTAAAAAGTGAGTCCCCAAAACCGTTTGTCTTTTTAGATGAGACTTGGATATTTAGTAAAGGTGGAGAAAAGAGATCTTGGCAAGACAACAGTGTGCGTTGCTACCAACAACCAACGAAATGTGGAAGTGGAAAACGTTACATTATTGTGCATGCGGGGGGCAAGATGGGTTTTATACCGGAAGCAGGACAGTGTTTCGCAAGCGGCAAGAAGTCAGAGACGACTACCACGAAAACATGAACGCCGTTTTCTTCGAGAAATGGTTTGAGGAGTCTATTTTAAAAAAAACTTGAAGAGCCATCTATTATAATATTGGACAATGCCTCATATCATAGCCGCAGAAAAAACCCCCAGCCAACTGGTTCATGGCTAAAAAATGATATTATCAGATGGCTTAATGAACACCACGTTCACATACCTGCAGATATCTATTTAAAATCCGACTTACTGAAATTGGCCAAAGAAAGTGGCCAAACCGAAAAAMGTTTGTAMTATGTTGACGAATTAGCTCATCAATATGGGCATGAAATATMAAGGCTACCCCKATATCATTGTCATTTCAATCCTATTGAGCTGATATGGGGAGTAGCCAAAAACTAGTTTGACAAAAACATTGCGAAGTMAGGCTCGAAAGAAGAGGATGTATTAAAAATGTGGGAAGAAGCTTTGGACCAAATTCCAAGTGAAAAATGGGTGTCGTTCGMGGAACACACAGAAAAAATTATTATTAATTGGTCAGAACAAGAAAAAATTATTGATGAAATTAGGCCTCTAATTTTTACTGTAAACACAGAGGATAGTGAGGACGAAGATTCGGACTCCTTCGAGGATTTTTAAATTTTTATTTTGTATGTATTTTTGTATATATTTAATAAAATCTGTATATTCTAGAGGATTTAATCTTTGTTTTAATTTTAATTTCTTATAATTGTTCCGTACGAGAAATTACAAAAACTTTGATATACATGTTGAGAACTGCAGTATACGGAATGTTGGAATGTTTGTTTCCAAAGTGCTTCATACAATTTAAACTCTTCTAATCATTTGGGTTAAGGGCTATTTTTGCTTACCTGCTTGGTCCACCCATCTGTCTGTACAAATTTCAATGAGTTGCGAGCGGCACACAAATTCACACCGATTCTTCTTGTTACTTACTGGTGACAGTACCAGATTTGCCGCTTGATATCAACTACTAAGATTAGGGCGGTACCTCTGGTATCACCCCGGACTACCTCCTGGCCCTAGGAGTCGATTTTACAGACTATAGCACCATCATCACTTACAGAACACGCATAATTTAATTGCCCAAATTTACTCACTCGCAAAGCCTCATTCGCATTCATTACTGGCCTCTCGTCTATTTACTCCTACTTCACTTATGCCGGCACCCTCCTTCCCAAATTAATCTGCCGTAGGCGAATTCCACAGCCCTTCATTCTCCCGCAGGTGAACGGGCGCGCACCCTGTATGCAAACATCGGAGGTTCGCGGCGTCCACGCCGCCTTATTTCTTTAAACTCCTCTCTGTTGTGCAGGATGCTCCGAGCGCAAAAAATAGAATTCAATTTTCTCCGAAGCGAGGGGCGAAAGTATCAGGGACGTTGTTAGAAAAATTTATATAAACTGGTTCAGCCATTCAGCACCTTCACTGCAGTTTTGTAATAGTGAGTGTTAAGGAACATAAATTATTTATTTTATGCACAATTCTTCATAAAGAAAAATGATAGTTGCTTGATTATGAATAGAACTGGAAAGACTCAGGTGTACGCCCCATTACACTATCGAAACCTCTCATTTCGGGTTGGTTTGGCCGAAGGCTTTGGTGATGTATTATGATGCTAGTGTCTACTACTTGAAGGTTATCTTCAATCTTAAAATACTATTTTCTCTAAATATAAGCAGAAAGCCTTGTTACAAAGAAGATATTTACCTTCTATATCCTTCGATTGTTAATATGTTTAGCTCTTCTTAAGTTTACAACGCATGGTAGTTTACAGTCAAAAGAAAAGATGATTATATTTTAGAAACTGCTGCCTTAATTATCACAACGTGTTTGCAAACTTTTCCAGAAGTTGCAGTATAAAAGGTATTTTTCTCAAAGATGTAAAACTTTCTGCAATTTGCCATTTCTAATGATTACAAAAATTCATATATGCTCTCTCAATTTTGTTTGTACAAATCACGGTTTTTGTATATGAGTTTACTAAATGTACTAAACCAAACATTCAATTGAAAGGAGGTTGTATGTGGGTGTAGAACTAACATTTTACCGCGTCCAAAGTTCTGTGAGGCGCGCTAAAGACGTCCTTATCATATTTCTTCTCAGTCATTTATCACTCAAAAGAACGAGTACTGATTGAAGTAGTGGTAAAGCAGATGGACTTAAAGACTAGTGATTCTCAAACGATAGTAAAACTCATATTAAAAATGCTATCTCAAACCATTTTATTTGTTAATTTGTAAAAAGTTACACATCAGTACTTATCCACTATGAGATGTGTTGGATAAATGATGAATCATAAATTGATTTTGACAAATAGTTCGTGCAATAACGTTATATAACTTCTGCTATTCTTTATTAGCTACAGCCAAAATGCCAAATTATGTGATAGGTTTTTACTTTTAAAGCACTCGACGTTTACCAAAATCTGTCCAGAGACTTATAAAGAAATGTATCTATCTATATTTTGCTATCCTTCAGTCCATGGTAAACTATCTGCAGATTTATTCAATCAACACACCTTATCTTAATCTTAAATTCTTCTCTTTTATACGTTATTAGGAATGCTTTTCTAGCATGTTTATGTTCATTTTATATAGACCTGTTCCCCAGCGACCCATTTTAGCGACGTCCCTGTACGAGTTTTCCTCTACAATGAGCGTGTCGCGGGTCATTTACTTACCTGAATCTCATCCAGGGACTCGAGTTTTTACGATAGGTTCCAAGAGGAAAACTGCATAAAGATAACTAACGAAGGGGGCGGTGTGCTTTTACTTTGTAGCCTGAGGCGCAGTGGTAATGAAACTGTTATCTATACAGGGTGTTAGGGGAGCAGGCTGGTTCGTTTATTAAATTAAGAGGAAAGCTTGAAGATAGTCGATTTTGCTCGTTTGATAGAAGCTCCCGAGTACGTCCGCTCAATTCAGGATATTGAGTCGCAAGGTTGTGAAGTATATGAGATTCTGAATAGATTGCTTATAAGTTATGGGCCAGCGGATGGCCTGAAATCACAATTGTATAGGCTGAAATGATGCACTGAAATCCACCAAATTAATAGTGATATCCCCATATAATTCTCCATTCTATTTTTTATACTCCTAAGTGGAATCGACATCCTATAATTTTGAGCTATACTAGTATCTCTAGCAGTTTTCAAATCTGTAGTTGCAACATGTGGGAAATCGGCCCAGCCCAAACATAAAAATTGTTTTTTAAAACACCACAAAGCTGGCAGCAAATTTTACTACACTTCTGTGCGTTTTTGTTTGTTATTATGCAAACAACCGATAAAATTCATCATAATTCCTCGACAACTTTGTGAAATTCTTGCATGGTACTCATTTTTCGGTACTCGTACGATGCCCGTAGTTGTTATGGTGTCGGAGACCAATATCTTCATATATGTCGTCGATGAGCTTTTAACACTGTTCCTCAATATTCGTTGATTGAGCAAATTTTGCAATATCTTTTCGTGATTATGTTGTAACATAACTCTGTTATAGTATTGTCGTCTCCTTTATATGCCATTTTTCGCGAAACCAACTTATAAAAACTAAACTTAAATCCGTCGACCAGTAGTAAATTTTTGCCTTTCTCCTTTAAAATCACTGAACTCATATTCATAAGCACGTATATAGTGGGTAAGAGCATAACAAATAAACTAGTATATACCATCATATATACCGAATCATTTGCATAGGCTTTTTATATTTCGTTACCAATCTCGATTGAGGGTGAAAATATACTCCCAGAAATAAGAATAACGCAGCGTTATTTAGTTTAATCCGACAGTCACCTTCATCTAATACTTCTACTCGCTATAGGTATAGCTAGATATTGAGGAGTTCCTAGAATTTCGTGTCCATGTTCTCTAATTATTTGATCAGCCAAATATTCCGTTTTCTTTCTGTCGCCTCAGGTCAAGTGCAAAAGTTCTGTTTTCAACATGCCGTGTTTAAAAATAATGTTTCGTTCATTTAAACACTTAATAATTTCATCTTCTTTCCAAGTGGAAGTCGGTAGCGCATTTAAGATTTCCGAGTGGTATGATGCATTACCTTTCTCGCGGTTTTGGGATCAATTCTAGAGCGTGCACTATACTTTGGGTTACAGACGTCCATAATTGTTTTTGTTTTTCTTTTATGAAGTATTTAATTCAACTGAGTTTTTTACGCAGACGGAGCTTACGCAAAAAGTTTTATGTCAAATCAGGCTAAGTGGGTGTATATCAAACAGGAGTGGACCCATACCAGACCCTTACGACACTCCATAAGTAAGGATTGATAGGGATGTATACTTCCAATAATCGTGACAATTTTTCACGTATGAATAAACAAGATATTGTTTTAGCTTTAACTTTAATACGGCTAATCACCAATCTCATGCTTGTAGGAAGCCTAGACACTCATTGAATATCAAAGTTATAAATTTTGCTAATCCAAAAACAACCCTCCGGCGTATCTTCCTGAAATTAAATCAATACACGATTCATTTCGAAATATAAATCACGCCGTGACTTTTAATAAAGCTTCWTTATTTACATTTCGCTTGCTATCATACGGGATATAAGTCAGTCTGTTATTTACGTTCCCCAATTCGTACTTATGAATCATCGAAATCCCCTACTTGGCAGAAGCTTCTGTTGCCACATCTCTCCCCTGTATCATATTCCGACAAGCGCTGTCGTGCGTTATCACGTAATCGCATGTGTGCGCTCCGTCTGTCCTACACGGCCATATTTTAACTAAATGATATTAATAGCATTAGCACAAACATTTCCCTTTCTGTTCACATAAGATTAGTCGGGCCTGTCACGTCAGAACTAACGGGCTCAATAAAATGTAAATCGCCCTTTGCGGTTGGAATATTTCATCCGGTGATGCGGACCTATCGAATATTTATTAGGTTGTTAAATATTTATCTTGATTATCGGGTGGTGTTTAATTGGGTTTACAAAGAAAAAATGTTAATTTTTTTCGGTAATTTCCCTTCGTAGGTGTGATAAAGTGGTTCGGTGTGGATTCCGAAAATTACTGTGATTAGTAGCTTTTATGGTTTAAAGTTGTAGAACGTTCACAGATTAGCTGGGTGTTGATTAGACCAGCGATGAACAATTTAGGTGTATTTTATGTTTGTGTTGGATCCTTATATTCTCTCTAAAAAATATTCAGGTATGTTAATAACTTTTTGTACAGGTAATGATACGAAAATCTTTCGCATTACTATTGCAAAATTAAGAGTTGTCTTAGCTAAAATTTACAACCTGTGAAACCTTCCATGTTGCTTAAGCTTGAATGCTGAAACTGGTTATTTTAACATCAAACATTCCACTTCCTTCCAGTGATGAATTTTCCAAAATGTTCTATGAACTTCTCGAGGCGTCCATTTTCGATTTTTCCACGCCGAGACAGTTTTGGAAATGTGCCGTACTAGGGGGGTTCTCTAGTCTTCTGTCAAATTTTTAGATTGTTCTTTCCCGAAACATCGATTTTTGAGTTCCCCACCGCGAGACGATTTCAGCAAATAGTCGTAATTGAGGATTCTCTCGTTTTCTATTAAATCCTCCAGAATATTCTACTTCCGCTAACAATTCGGCGCGGAAAATATCCTCCGGTCTTCTGTCACATTTTTTAGAATGTTTTTTTCTTGAAACACCTATTTCTGAGTTTCCCACCGCGAGACGGTTTCAGCAAATTGCCGTAATTGAGGATTCTCTCGTTTTCTATTAAATACTCCAGAATATTCTACTTCCGCTGAAAATCTGGCGAGGAAAATGTGCTCCGGTTATATCCTTCAGATCAGACTACCGAGGTAGATATCACTTTCGTACTATGGCCCTATGTATAGGGATGAAACTATACGAGTAAATACAAGATACTTTGCTTTCTATACGAAGTACTTTTGGTATCATACTACCAAGTTAGGTATCGGCTATCTGTCATAAAGACTTGTATATCCGAGTAATTTTAGGTTGGAGAAAAAACCACTTCGAAAAAATGGAACTATTTTAGTATGTGCAGTGGTCTTCATAATATGTTATATGTATATAAGAACATCGCGCGTAATAAAGCGATTCCAAATGTAAACGCCAGTTTTTCGAACAATGGTCTATTCAGCAACCTAAAGTTATTTGGATATTATGTAAAAAATTATAATCCACGTGGATTTCCAAAAATTAGCTCCAAACTCTTGAGTTACATATTCTCAATAATAACTTCATTGTCTACTACAACACCCTTGTAACCATATACTTACTGCTGTCTTTTCTTGAAAATACTGACAGATATGAGTAAGTACCGATACTTTTAATTCGATACCCGAGTAGGTATCGCTAGTTTATAACCTATATAATAGATACCTAAGTGGTATCGTACACAAGTACACGGAGTTCGGTTTTACCGCTAAAGGTAACACCTATTGGCACCGCCAGATGGGATTTTTAAGGTAATAGGGTAAAGTCCCTAGATATATTGTTTGCCAAATGGCAGCAGTTCGAGAAGAAAGGTTCTGGAGGATTATTTTCTAATTTATTTTCACTCTCGCGTGGTATTCACTAGATTATTTTTGACCTTTTACAACCTTAGTTTTTATTTCCCTGATTTCGTCAGTTGACGATGTGCTAAATCTGTTCTTATTCATTTGCACAAATGATGGCAAACGTCAGATTTGACAAAACTGATTTGTCAGTCAATAAAAACAAAGTATTACAAATTATTATAGTGATAACAAACTCTCGTACTATTGCCAGCATAATAGTGTGTTGATTGGTTAAAAGGAACAAACATGGGATGAAATCAAATTTTTCTACTGGTTTTCAGAAACGTCAAAAAATTATCTATCTAAGGATTTTATACTACAGCACCAAAGAGCAGTACTTCGAGATTTGTTTGCCAAATGATATCAGTTACCTTCGGTACTAATACATTAAAAATTGGGCTACTAAAAAAAATTAAGTACTTTAATTTGAATTCACATCATTTGAGGTACATATTGTTACAAAAAGTCGCACCCAAATTGAGCGACAAATTTAAAAGTAAGTTGTCATGGTCTACTTTCTATATAAGCGGAAGGATGTGCAATATTTTTATTAGATTTGGCAACCTTTAGAAGTTGGATATTGAAATTTCAGCTATGTCGTTCCAATAGCTTTTAATGGATATAAGTGTGAATGAATGTTAAAAAAAAATATATTGAATTGTGGTAAACTAATAATTTTGTTTAAATTTTGTAAACCAAGTGTTAAAAATTGTTGTAGAGAAACTCGTTGCTTTTCTGAATTTTAAAACTCTGTTTCTTTTTCAGGTGAGTCACGCTTTATGGATTAATCGTTTTGTAGAGGTGGTGAGTAAATGTAAAAAATATCATCAGAATGATATACGTTATGTCACCAAAATTGTTGGCATACAAAGATAGTCAGCATTATTTCCTATCATTAATTTTTACACTGTTGCAAAGCCTACATTGAACAAGTACGAAATTTGTTTGAAGCAAGTGTTTGTCAAGTCACTCGAATTATGCATGTAGTTTTTGGTTTACGCAACAAACGATTTCAGGACACGACCTCGAGTAACGCTTGTTTCAGTGCATACAAAAACCCATTGACGTCATGTCTTGACAAAAACGCACCAGAAATCTGATAGCCTTATACAACTTTATAACATCGTGCTTGTATTGTATCCCGTCGACTTCATATAGACTAAAGATTAGTACCTACCTTATCGAATACATCGTAGCAATGTACGACGTATTGTCTCATTCACTTCCGTGAAGTGTACACCGCTAGACAAATGTGTGCATTAACAGATTTTTCATTTAAAGAGTTCCCGATGCATCATCGTTAACATCCATATAACTTAAGCGATGTTTCGCGTTACGTCTTGTTATTCTTGCAGTTAGTTTACTTTATGCTCGGAACATCCAGTTATATCGTGTCCTGTTTGCAGTATGTTTACTCTAGAAGATTACACACGTTATGGAGTTCTTACGTAAATTTCTCGTGGCAGTTCATGATGCAGTTGACGACTTAATGTTTTAAGTGGAAAGCAGGATTTGACGTAATGCGTTTACACTGTCTCACATGGTGATAATTCTTATACAGGGTGTTTCATAAACATAAATTAAATATTTTTTATGAAAAAAGATCATATAAACATTTGTCGAAAAATGCTTCCTAAGGAAGATACTCCCCTTCAAAAGGAACACCCTGCACACGGTTTTTCTTAATTATTTTCAATACCGTTCAAACTTTTGCTTTTCTAGACCTGTGAGTTTTCAAAGAAACAACTTCAAACTAATTTTTTTCTCTAATTTCCCAAATAAATACTACGACTTGTTTCAGAGAGATTTAATCAGCTTGTACTTTTTCAAAAGTCATATCTAGTCCGTAGTTCAATAACTCATCAATTTTATGCGTTTTATTGTCCTGCAGAAGCACTTAGGCCGATTCTTTATGGTATGAGTTTCCGCCTCTCTACATTGCAATCCAGTAAATACGCAGTTCTTCAGATTTATACATTTATAACTTTACAAGGATCTTCTGACGTTCCGCAGCTTTGATAAAGCCGACCGGCGTTCATAACAGGAATAGGGTCTATAAACCAAGGTGAAGGACTTCAAAGTTACCTTGTAAAGACTGTTATTGTGCTATTGAAAGCATGTTTTATTATTGCTGTGAAACACAGCTAGGTTGAAAGTGGTTTATGGCTACTTTTCTAGATCTATCACCAGGTGACAGTTACAATTTTTATTTTACTATTATCAGCTTTTGCTGTGCGATATTTTTTTTGTAAAATCTTCTTTGGTACCCTTGCTTATTTATTTTGGATTACCTAGTATTTACATCATATAACAATCTTAACCGTATATAAAAATMATTGAAATTTCAGCATCTTATCGTAACAAATATTTGAAAAAATTAATAATGTATCTGACAGTAGTTCATCTATGCCATTCATTGTAGGTATACCGTTCCATCTTCTTGTGTGGGTAGTTAAATTCACCCCTAGGATAAATTGGGTGTGTTTTGTACTAATTCTAGTGAAATGTTTAAGAGTTGTATGGCGTTCGAAAGCATCTGTCACTAATTTGTGGTGGGTAATTTAGATTTTATCACTTATGTTGTTCATTTAGGGCTCCGACTAAGCATGACGCCACGTGCTTGTATGTGGGGGTGAAAATTTAAGGTTTAAAACAGTAGTAATTGTAGATACAGTTGATTTATCAGTTAAGCGTGCTTTAAAGAAACATATAAGGCCGTTATTTGCAAAACTTCCGATTTGCTCGTAAGCATTTATTTAGAAAATCGAAAAAAAGCTGTTATTGCTTTTGTAGTTCGTTTTTCTGCAATGTAAATAATTCTTTTTATATCACTTATTATTCTTAGCAGTAAAGATTACTATTTTCAGTCCATAGCTTTTTACTTTTCTGACTTTTCGAAAAGTACGCCAAAAGCACTTTTTTACTAGCACTATTCATATTCTTTGTAGTATTGAAGTTTTCCATCTTTGGAAGCACGTGTGTTTCTTTTTGTAGATGAACATTGAGGAAGAATTTTACATCAGACTCAAACGAAAAAACAGTTACTTTTTGTATTAGGTATTTTTCTATATCGCCTATGGGCCCTTCTAGTACAGCCATATTTCTCTACAAATGTTTGTTGTAAAAGTTTAGATCAGGAAGGTTTTTTCAATTTTCTTCGTAGCATTTGGACATTTGTTCCCTTTTAGTTTATTTTTTAATTGTAATTGTTTACGAACTGTTAAAGAAAGAGAAAATCTTGCTTGCACAGGCTTTTAGCCTTTGACTAGAACGTTTTTGTCGCTTTGTTAAAAAAGTAATCCTTTAGATCGTAGATATAAGGTAAGGAACTTATTACCTAGCTCGTTTATTAACATCCCTTTTAATGGAATTAATATATCTACTGTTAAATTGTGTATCCCTTTCCTGTTTTCAGTAATAACACACATCATCAACACTTGCATAGTTAGTTCGGTATTTCCATTTTGAGTACCCTCCTGCTATGTTTTGTCGTTAACCTAAAATTAATTGTCCAAATCTTTTCAAAGATTTAAGACCTACAAGTATTTTACCAACCCTATCTATGGTAATGAAAGTTGTAATAGAACAGCAGATGCCGAGGTATGTTGAGGGGCAGCATATAATTTCTTGTTATCAGTCAGGCTTTCGAGCTGATTTTAGTTTTGTAACCCCTGTCTCAAAACTAACAAATGATATTATTAAAAAACAGAATAACTGCCCCGGTATTGTTGGACTATTGTCGGGCTTTTGACACCATCGACCACAATGTTCTTAGAGTGTGTTACATTATGTGGTATTTGTGGGAGAATACCGTATCTCTAATAATGAGCTACGCCACTGACCGTTGTCAGGCTGTTAACGGCGGGTGCGCCTCAGGAGTCAGTTTTGAGTCCGCTTTTATTTATAATTTATACTGCAGCTCTTCCTAATGTACTGAAATATTGCAAGCCACAGCGTTATGCAATCAACTCTTGAATATACTATTCCTTTTTGTTAAACGAACGAGATCTGGCTCTCAAAAGTATAAATGAGGATCTAAAAAGATTTCGTGATATATCTGGTCAACACTGTTTTTGTTTAAATGCTAATAAGTCTGTGGTAATGTTATTTAGTAGGAAGGTTAATAGAGACAAACTGACTCATTTTGAAATTAAAATCTCTCTATTGGCCTTAAATTTCGCTTTAAAACCCATATTTCAAATAAATATACCACGATCTCCATCTTTTTAATTTTAATACGACAAGCATTCTTTGTAATAGCTTGGTACTATCTCAGCCTGGGAGATGGTGTGGTGTGGGAACTATATTAGAGTTGGGGTGGCTTTGTTTCTTCAACAAAGTGATCACAAATTAAGTTTCTCCTTATTGGTATAAGAATATAGCCTTCTAAACGGACATACACAATCTGGGTTTGAAATATAGGGAATTGACTAATATAACAGTACATTCTACTGAATTTGCAAAACGTTCATTTATGTATAACGTTGCAAAAACTTACAATCATATCCCTGATGGCCCTAAACCGCTCAGTTGTTCTCAGTTTAAGCGGAAATTTTGCAAATAACGGCTTCATGTGACTTGTTTAGTGTCAAGCTTCTTTGAAAACATTTATGTCTGCTTCTCTTTATGAACAGAAGAAAATCTCGTCCCTAAAGACGTGAATTTGTACTTATACGTGATCGCTCAAAAATAAAAAGACTGTTTAGTTAAAAATGGTTACAACTCATAACTATGTTCCCAACCAGGCTTAAGTTAAAAAAGATTATTTAACATTTCTTAAAACTTAACTATATAAATCGAAGATCATGGGCTAAATCTAAAGGATTTTACGGACATATCCACAAATTTAAAAAAAATGCATGTTAGTGAAGTAAAAATATTACCAGATATCTTGTCAAATCAATGACTTCCTCTTCAAAATTTCCATAGTCGGATTGTCTTAGTGTGCAAATGATCTTTGGCTTTGAAACTTGATAACTATGCGTATTCCCTGAACTACGAACGGTGAACTTCGGACCTTCGGATCCAATTTCGCGATTTGCGGACATCATCAAACTGAGCCGGGCTGAAAAGCGCTCGTCATTGTCTGTCTGGGCAAGATCCGACATTTATTTACGGAAATCGAATCCAAGGCCGCTGACAACAACCTGTCGGTACCCATGATTGCTTGCAGCGTTCGAAAAACTGGTCGTCGTTCGTTGCACAATCGAAACGATGGATATGTCAATGTCAAAGTGCTTTTCCCAGTTTTAAAGGGCAGCCAGTGTGGCTTCTAGGGCAGACGTATTGAATGATGCATGGCCAGTGGCGTAGGTGACTCTAGAGCACCATTAGGTTAGTTGGATTTAGCAATCAAAAGCTATTAGAAATTTAATAAAATGTAAACGCGTAACTGCCTGTAAAGCAATTTTCGTTTTATGCAAAGGAGATCAACAGTTTCATAATACATCATAGAACACAAAATGCTCTACTTTTACACTCTTATATCTTTGACTTGTTGTGGAGTATATGACTTAATTATTTGTCGAAAATTTGTAAACCAATTTTATCAATCTTTTGAAAAGCATTGAACGACTTCGAATTTCTTCCTGTTCTTCCTGGAATACATTTCTTAAGCTTATAATTGAGGTAGCAACTGGACTTAGGGTACAGTCGTTTGGTACATAAATGTTTTGTATCATTTGTTCAGTCTAGCGGTTCCATTGCCGCATATTATTATTGAATAATCATCAAAAAAAAAAAAGTTTTGGACATGATTATGTGCTTCTTTGTCCAAAAATTTTTGCACTCGGTTGCTTTTATCTGGATTCAGTGATTTCTGCATGTGTCTCATGTGAAAAGAATTTTTTCCTACAATTCACTCACTTAAATTTTGCCTTTATATAACCGAAAACCCAGAGTCATTCTAACAGAATAAAATAAAAGCTGACTGCTTAAGCCATACTATCAAATGCTTACTACCGGAAACGCAGAAATCCTTATGTGATAGTATGTAGTGTACCTAATTTATTATAATGTATCCAGAATATTGTTACAATTTAGGGAATTGGGATACTGTAGTGCATGCTGTATTTTTACGAGTCTCCTCTGCCATTGCAATGATTGCGCAGATACATCTGGCTCATGCTTGGCGGTAATTTCAAAAATGAAATGGTGTAGCAGACCAGCATGCATATTTGATTGCTTTTCTGAATAAGCAAAATGGAGTGCAAGATTCCTGAGCTTACTATTTCACATTCTGTTTGTACTATATACCGAATTAGTTGATAAACTGTGAAGCAGCTGGTAGGCAACAACAAATTAAGAATGATTTTTTTTTCGTGATTAGTCGCTAACATTAGCGACGATGTAATTTGCAATTCCCTTTTATAGAGCGTCCAGTCAGAGCTTGAAGGGTAGAACTCGCCAGCGTTTTCATTATTAGTCCCTATTCTCTAAAGCGCTTTCAATTTAATAATGAACCGATAACACAATTATTAATACTTCATTGCGCGGCCTTTTAACGTGCTCGTATTAAAATTGAAGCAAATTTGTCTCAATTTAGAGACCGAACTTAAAAATTGATTTTCGAAATAGAATAAATATCCGCATAAAAATGATATAAATGTAAATTATAGCAACAAGCACTGACAAAAAGATAAAATTGCAAATTTTTGTATGTGGGCGTATTTCATATATTTTTTTACTTGATTGTTGAGCCGATTATTCCATTTAAGGAGTAAAATCATTTACCACAAGATCTAGCTAGCTAGATCGTTAAGTTTTTTTTAATCTTTAATTTACTACATGCCATACAACCTCGTTCAATTATGGTATTGTTCTAGTTGCATGGTATCCATTGTGGATGCATTTTCAGCATATCTTGTAACACTTTCAGCTTACCTGGTGCGCCTTTTAGGGGAATTTAAACTGTTTGTACTACTAATGATGGTCTGTAAATTCCACATTTACTGATAAGTATATCAATTATTTATTTCTTATGTTTAGAAGTTAATTCCTAATTAATCCAAAACTATACAAAAAAAATATTGTGTACCTTTACCGATTTCCATGAAAAAAATTGTTTTGCAATATTAAGTTGGCCAAATTATATGACGCCGTTTTAAATTTTACTTTTGAGGTGCAAATTCCAATTACCGATGATTATCAAATAATTTGAATGATAAAAAACATATTTATTGCTAATACAAGAATTTCATGTTAACCTTAAAAATAAGATTGATGAAGTAGTCATTATGTCTAAAAAATTGAGATAAAATTGTCTTTAAGGATTAAATACATATTGTTGCGTTAGAGGAACTAGCTAGATACTCTTATCCCTGTAATGTAAAAATGTATCATGTAAACTGTAAAACTGCGAAGAAAGGTAAATATCTAAAAAGTCAATAAACAGTGATATGAATTTTAAACATTTCAGTAAGCAGGACGTTTACGTCATCATTTTTTGTTACTAATGACCTACGCGAGCGCTATGTTTTTATTGCATTATCAAACGACGACGAAATGGTATTTGTTAGGTAAACAGCGTACTCATCGTAAACGAGAGGTTATTTCTAGTTTTGAAACACAGTAGTATTTTTTGTTTTTTTGCGAGCCATTGACTGAGTCAGACAAAGGCTTTGACTTTGCAAAATTAATTTAATTAATTAATTAAATAGAAACATTTAGTACATAAAAATACCTACTCATAGATCGTTGCTTGATACTTTACCAATTGCTGGATTAATATTATAAAAAATGGTCCATTTACTGCAGTTTTATAAATTCCCTTAGATGGAGTAGTAGTTTACATGATTAAGTTTGACTTGTTTACCTTACTCACTATTGGATTATTTGCAAATACAAAAATACGAAAATGTTGCCTCAGTTTAGGTTCTCGGAAATGGCTTGCTCCTTTGCTTTATTGATATTGGCGCTAATTTAATTTTTTTTTGGATTGTTATTTTGTTAAAAAGCAAATTTACCATCAGTCGCGGATAGCATCGCTTAGCATTGCAGTATATGTAATGTTATATGGCTCGTTTTTCATGATTCCTTTAATTTTTCAAGTTTATCGAAGTCTGGATGGCTGAAATATACTAAAACATTACGGAACCTTCACCCTATTTCATAGTAGGTAAAGTACACTTGAGATTGTACGCATATATACGTGCTTACGTATATTACTATATTACTTCATAAGGAAATAGCTCTTTCACTTGAGGCAATGAAAGCAAGGCATCAGTACTTAATGAAAATATTCTCAATGAAATGTAGTTCATAACAAATTGAAAAAATTTCCTGCAAAATAAAAAAGAAAATGCCTAGTAACAGTCATCTTACTTGGAGGACTCTAATTTGTTGAAAGCATTTATCAAGGGTTGAAAATGTAATGATATACTTGGCGAACGATTCATGTTCTATTTAAAACATTAAAGTTTAATGTACGAAAAATGGTAGCTTGTATAATATTTTTATGCGTTCTTTGGATAGTATAGTTGTTCTTTTAAGTATTTAATTAGCCTTAATGCACTGCAGTACTAATAAAGTAATGTAATTACCCTAGGACGACACCACCATATCAAWCTTTAAAAAATATCAAATTAATGATTAATTCCAAAAGTAGCGCAATAATTCCCAATTCTGATCATATAGTAACATTTCTATCCCAAAAGTATTGTGTTTCGCTATAAAATGCATTAAATTCATTTCATTAATTGAAATCATCGCAGCCCTTCCCCTAAAGAAATATGCCGTGACGCCTCTGTCCAGTCACCCTACTGTGATGTTGCAACGGGTAAATAATTCGATGACTCACCGAGCGTCTCGACGCTCCCACCCCGCATCGGCATTATACTGTTGAGGCGTTCCGAAAGGGCACTCGGACGAAAAACTGACTTGTTTATTGCGAAATGCGTCGCGGATTTTGAGCACGTCGTTGGCGGCTCGTAATACTTTGGATTTATTTTGCTTCTGGGTTGCGTCATAATTTCCCTTTTGTGTCGTTGGACGGGGAAAGTTCGCCCAATTCTTCAGAAAGTGTTTCGCTGTTCTCGCGCTGAATATTTTATTCGTGGTCGGTGTTTGTTGAGTGTTTTTAGAAAAAATAGGGCAGATGTGGACAAAATGCAAGGAAATGTTAATGATTTAAACGAATAATGAAAGGAGGATCCATTTCAAAGCATGGGATTAAAGCAATTATTATTGCCGAAATGTCGCAAATTCATTCCACCATTCTAAACCTGAAATTGAATTTAGATTAGTAAAGTATGTAAGCACATTTAGTGGTGTGATCAGTTTTTTTTTCTCATGTCTTAGATGTGATTAGAAGCACCAAGCAAGGTAGAGAATCTGTAACTATTATAAAAGAAGTTCGTATAACAGCAATAAAGATTCAAAATTTACATCTTATGAACATCTATAAACCACCAAATGTTCCTTGGCCTACAAATTTTGATCTAGTTACCAGACCCATCAATATTTGTTGGTGCTTTTAACTGTCATCATAATATGGGATTATGAAAATAACGGCCACAATGGAATTTCGTTGGTAACCTGGATGGAATTGGAAAATTTGCACCTCATATTTGATGTAATCTTCCATGGATCCCCGCTACATGTAATAATTACAATAGATTTATTGGAGTTATTAAAGCAGCAGCGAAAAGAACTATTCTTCGAGGTTTTCTTGCAAATTACAGCCCGTGCCCATTGCTGATGAATTTTTGCACCAACTAAGCGTTTCTATAAAAGAAAAATTCAATAAGCACGAGGAAAATATGAATTTTTACACATTCCAGTCGAAGTAGTTAGAATTTGGTTCGGAAACCACAACGTTCATATCAGGCCAAAAGTTTCTCCAAATGTTCTTACTTCTCGACTTGTCAATATGCCAAATACACTTAAGTACTCCAGAACCTATCTCTGGTTTGGATGGAATATATCCAGAATTCATAAAAAAATCTGGGGAGTAGTACGATTTTTCGATACCATTCCTAATTCAGGTTAGTTCCATCCGAATTTCAAAATGCTAAAGTCATCGTTGTTTTGAAGCCGGGAAAACCTGTGAATGAATCTGCGAGTTTTCGTCCTATTTCTTTATTAGTACCTCCTTCAGGCCTTTGGAGAGATTTATTTACAATCGAATGTCACCACTCATTGAAGATATCTTTCCTATTGAACAAGCTGGCTTTCGTTCAAACAGGAGCTGTTTAGATCAAGTTCTTGCTGTAACATTGAAGTAGTATTTCAGCGCCGATTAAAAACTGGTGTTGCTTTTGTTCACCTTACTGCAGCTTATGATACAGTTTGGAGGAACGGACTAATTCATAAATAATATAAAACAGTTCCATGCACCCATCCATTGAAAATATGCTTTCTGACAGAAGATTTATAGTATTCATGGGTGAAAAGGGCATTCAATAAATGGATTACCATAAGGCTCCGTCTTAGCTCCATTACTCTTCAATTTAGACACAAGTGATTTGCGACTAACCACAAGCAGAAAATTTATCTATGGCGATGATTTGGCTCTCGCATGTCAACATGAACAATTTAAGGTATTAGAAGAGAAATTAACTGAAGATATGTCAACTATGAATAACTATTTTGAAAAGTGGCGATTGCGTTTAAATTTTTCTCAGTGACATAAAAACAATTTCTATCTAAAATACATTGGTGTTACTTTGGACACGTCTTTAACTTTTAAGACACATATTGAAAAGGTAACACTGAAATTGAAGACAGGGAACAATACATTATATAAATTAGCTGGATCGACTTGGGGTGCTAACACAAAAATACTGTGAATATGTGCATTGAGCTTAGGTTTTTCATCGGCAACATACTGTTGTCCTGTTTGGATAAATAGTGCACTTGATTATAAAGCAGACTCACAACTTTACACTGCAATGATAATTATTTTCTGGCACTATTAAATCTACATCTTTACTTGGCTGCCTGTTTTAGCAAATATTATTCCTCCAATTATAAGACGTCAATATGCACTCAGTAAAGAACTCCTCAAATACCACGAGGCATCTATATTCAATTTCATAAGATCTGCAAAATCTAACCTCCTGAGCGCCCGTGTTCCCGAAAGCCAATTTGGATAGAGGATATTCTTCGAGAATCTTTTTCTACAGATGAGGATATCCCTGAAGTACTAGATTGGTTACAAACTTTGAAGCCGCTATAAAGCTTATATACTGTATACTACTATTATTGCTTTAGAATTTATAATAGTTGTGAAACCCTGTACTTCATCCAAATTGAAARAAAAAACTGTTAGTAAGTAATTAGTGCGAAWCACACACACAAATTGAAGAACAAAACAATATTACGATACGATCTAATCTAAAATAATTTGCAAAAAATAATACAGTCTAATTTTCCTATGGCTGTAAATCAATTTGGTGTTGAAATTAATAGAATTGTAACCGATTGATATATTATTTTATGATTATGTGTTACAATTTATAGCAAATAAGTAAACTCATTAAAAGTCAAGGCCACAAGGAGTGGAAATGTTTCATAAGCGAAAATAGTACAATGTGTATGTTAATATTGTATTGATACTTGCTTACCAATTTATGCTGCAATGCTCAATAGATTTATTGCATTTTATAAATTTTGCTTCGAATTCAAAAAATCTCGCTTCTTAGGTTGTTTCATTTTCAAAGCCCGCGATGATACATGTTTGCTTTTTTTTATAAACACGTACGCGTTAAAAGCTAGATAACGAAAAAGTAACAGATGGTGCTGCTGGATTTTTGTTCTTCAGAAAGAAAAAGAATGATATTTTTGTCTATTGCGAGTACTGCACAAAAACAATTCCACCGTTCGAATGTTTGTGATCACACTAGGTAGCCGATATTTTCCCGTCTCCAGCGCATTGTTTATTTATTTAACGCCTCGGAGCAGGAAATTCCAGCAGGGTGGTGTCCCGCCGTCACCTGCAGGAATCCAATTCGCCCGTAGAAATCCGAAAAATGCGGTGTTCTGCTTCATGTCGTTCGCACAGGCCTTATGGCCCCAATTTTCCAGTACCGTTGCATCATCACACGGGCAATCGTTGTGTCAGCACCCAACAATTTTGTTGTGCGTTAAACCTCAAGATTCGCTTTATGGTACATAATTGCTATTTACGGCTTTCGACAATGGCTTTTATTTATTGTTTTACCGTTGGCTCCGAATCATTTAACGGTCTGATCCTTGACAACCACGAGGATTTATCACGCTTTCGGGCTATGGCGTTCAGGGGGGCCAAAAGGAGCTCTTGGGCTTTCCTAACATCCCAAAAGGATCTGTAATACGATTCGGTTTTGAAACTGCTGCGGGTTCATGGTTTCCCTAGGGTAATAATACAAATACTTATTTTTTTTGTCTTCTCTACCTTTCGACTATAATTACCTTTATCAAATCTCTCCTCTTTGTCTTTATTATATTTCATAAATCACTTACTACACTACATTACCACTGGCACGTGGCACTGTCTTGTGAGTGCGGTACTTGCACCCAGATTAAGTAAATAAAGTATCCATCCTCCTTTTAATTTTAAGATTAGTGAACAGACGTAGGACATTGAACCAAGTAGTGGCTGAAACTAGATAGAATTGTTACTAAATTGCAATACTTTATAAATAATGTACCGCAATATATAAACCTGTGAATGAGATAAATTATAATAGGTAAAAAATTAAATTTGCGATTATAAGCAAATATGTGGCTATAAACTAGGTACTTGTAACTAAAATCATATAGTTACATCTTCATTCAAATCACTGAGATTTTCAGATAAAGAACGTTATAACAATTCGTCTTATCACATATTTGTATTTCCATTGTTCAATTAATTTTTCAACATGGTTGAAGTAATTGTTTTTATCGCAGTAAAATTTTGATTGACTCCGGAGTTTCAATTGGATTGTATCTGATGATCAGCTTTTAGTTACATTTTGTCGATAATATATTTATCGTTCTCCTTGTGAATTCAGATTTAATAATTAATTTTAGATAAAATGAAACTACATTCTTATTAAGCTAGTCCACAATTTGCGAATGATTAAATGAATTGTCTGAAATAATAAGTAACGCTTGGTTCACGTAAGTTGCAAATGAAGATCAATTACAACGTATATTTTACACAAAAATCGAGAAGTTGGCAGTATGTATTGCGTCCAAGAGATAATAGGGCAAATTAGAAGAGAGTTGGTTGGCATTATGTTTAATTTAAATATTCATTATTTGTAGTTACATTTATTGTTAATTATTTTATTTGAAATTCACATAATATTTAATTATATCGCATAAACGATACAATTTTTTGCATGCAAGAAGTTTGACACCTATACCCACTTACCTGAACTAAGTAGGTGTGTATTGAAGTTATTACACAATTTTGTAAAATTTCGTAGTTTTACCTGGACCCTACTACAGCCTTAAATCAAACAGACACAATATAACTCGCAAATTTAAAGCTTATTTCTCGCATAAAATTACGACAACGGATTATGAAGCGGCCTTTGGGACAAAAATGATCTTGCACAAATAACAAAATGTTTGTGCTGTTTATGAAAACTTGTTTATAAAAATATTTTGTATCAAGCTTTTTTAAAAAATTAACAAATCACTTTAAGAAACTATTTGTAATAAAACTTGTCCTTATTTTTATTACAATAGTCTGTTTGCTAGCATAAATGATGATAAGTTGGTTTTCTTCATATAGGCTTTCCAACATACAAAGTTAATGTTGAATTCCAACGCATTGGGGCAGCTTGGATTAGTTTTTTATTTGATAGATTAACCCTTTCAGACCCCATGTCCATTGTAGTGGACATTGATTTTGATCAGTGCTTACAAATATGCACCAAACAAATTTGATTACTACCTTCATGTCTAGTATTGTATTGGGAATGGACATCATGTCATTTGTTTATTAATTGTCAAAAACATTTCTTTTCAACATTTACCACTTCTTCTGTGTCTAAATAGTCCCAATATAACACACAAAAAATTTTCCACAAAGAATAAAAATTCAGGTCTGAAAGGGGTAAGTTCATTTTCTATTTATTTTAATTTATTACACGCCAGTTATATAACTTATTTTTAACTAACCTATTGTCATTGATATCCCATGATTTCTTACATTCCGCAAATCCTGTAATGGACTACTGAAAATGGACACTACTGGCAAGTTTTTGGTTTTTGGTACGGTACATTTTTTACTGTTTTTCTCTTTTTCCGATGTTTGAAATTCTGATTCGTGCACTTATTTCAAATGGAAAAATAGAGGCGTAGTAGAAACTTTTTTCTTGGAGCCTCCACAAGAAAGCAACTTATTGCAAAAAAATTGAGTTAGTGTTCATATTAAATATATTGCTTTTTGCCGCTCAACATCGTTACTTCTTGTTGCAGTTGATACAACTTCTGCTATAAGGTATATTTAATGTCAACTAGTTAACCAAAGGCGGTAACTTCGGCCTTGGTACAAAATTCGCCTCCCCTGCAATTTTTATTTTACCTTATATTTTTTGTGAATAAATGCGTACAACTTTTCTTGTAATTCCTTTTATTGAAATTCATTTTCGAAGACCTGCAAAATAAACTTAAATTTCCGGCACGTGAGAGTAAAACGTATATACGATTATGACATATGATCTTGGGAGTGACTCCTTCAGAGGTTTTGTGGAAACTAACAGAGCAAACTTTAGTTTTAGGTGGTAATAGGAAACCTGACTTAAAGAACTATCGGGTTGATTAATACATAAATTGAAAGTAAAAATTTAGGATGGCAATGCCATCTGTCAGCATTACACTGACATGACGACAAAGCCACCTAGCTGCCTTAACGGGAACTACTTCCTAAAGGAAGTGACCTGTAGCCTGACAAATTGGCATGCAACTGCATACTTCAATTTGACAGCAGGCCCCCACGGCACTATGCTAACGGGCAAGAACCAACATACATTGCTTTGGTATATAAGCAAAACCAGTTCTATGCCGTGTTGTCTACACTAGACCTAAACTGCACTGAAGAGCTGTAATGACAGCGAAATAGTACTATCTGCAGTTGGTTGAGGTGTAGACAGCACAGCATAGACATGCATTTTATTTAATACATAAATTATTTTTCCCCTCCAGGGAATCTTCGAGTGCAAAAAACCTTACCATTAAACTTAACAAAAAGTGGTTACAAATGTATGCAACTGTCTAAATTAATTGTATAAGAAAACGCCGACAACGTCGCCTTGACTCGACCTCTGGTGTTGGAGTCTCCCGTTTAAAAATAGAACCAAGTCAGTTGTAATAAAAGTTACACTTTGTGTTGCTGAATGGTGCCAACTTGAACGGGCTGTAAACATTTTCGTACAATTAAATTGGTTCTCCAGATTTATATCGCAGGGTGCGTTGACTCTTTTACGGGCGGAGAGAGGCAGTCGAGTTTAACATCTTAATGCCTTTATTAAATCCATTTTTCTTTACAAATCCGGCGGAATTCCTATGGAATTAGAAGTCTCGTTGGGTCGACGACAATTTTATCCGCAAGATGGATCTCGGGGTTATTATTGTTAAATCAATTCCGCAAAGAAATAATAAAATAAGGGAAGCTTAATTTAAAGTTGCATGTGAACCACCACTTCGTAATAAGTTTGTATACTTATATTTTTCAAACTTACATTTTCATAATAAAGTTATAATATTGCATTTCAGAATGGCGTGCAGTGTTAAATAAAGTTTTTCTTTTCTCCTGTGAACTATTTCATGTTACATTCCAGACTGAAATATTGCACAGCGGTTCCAACTCATTCACGCATAGTTCAAAGTTTTAACACGTTCGATGAAAATTTATGGAATTTCATAACCTCGGACCCCATCTGAATGGAGTTGTAATAATCCAAGATTGCATGACAAAGTTGCCAAATTATTAACTCTTTCATATGACCAGGATGACTGGCTACATACAGAGACTGTATGTGCACCAGGCATCCATAGCTGTCGTACTAAATATTAACCTACTGAATAGTATAAATAGTAGTAGAACAATAAAAAGGACAAGTGGGTTCTATCAGAAATATCTTATATCCCTTCTAATCGAGGGGTGTAGGATAAATGCTCTTTATATTCTCTTTACAAGCTTCTTCCACTGTTTTCTATCTTGAGCCGTTAGCTTACATTGCTCCCATTTCACTACTCTTGTGTCGCTCATGCGTATCATACTTTAGTTGCTCTTGTATTCTGTTTATTGTATTTTCTTTCATACTGTTTCAGCTTTTTATATTTTTCCTAATTGTCATCGTTTTGTAAGCTCAAATAGTTTTTCAATAATTTCTTCTTTTCTTTTACTTGTACTTCAATTTGTACGTTCTACTAAGATGTCTGCTTTTCGTTTTTATCATTTATCATTCTTCCGCGTTTTTCTCTTGCCACTAATTATTCATTTAATTCACTATGGTGAAGAAATCATATCATTATTGTTTCTTGTTTGTTACAGTTTATGTTCAAATTTATTGGGATTGTTTATAAGACTCATCCGACCAACAAAGAATTTTAAATCATTTTTTAAGTTCGTATTCATATTTGTCAGTTTCATGGAACTTCGGGACCAGATTAATCGTTCCTTACTGGACCCACAAATTTACATATATCAAAATTAAGTCCCTTGACCACGTCTCACTGTTAATTTTATTTCCTGCAGAGTTCCCCGGTGATCTAAAATTCCACCTCTCATTGAAATAGGTGTGCTCGTAAAATTTTCTCGGAACCTGTCCTGGTTAAACAATCGTTATTGATGCTTTCCTAACGGTACACCATTTTTCTCTACTCTCATTCGAAAGGTGCTAAGTGTTCTTTATTTTCCTGTGCGCACACACGATATAATAAATGTCTGAGCATACTCGCAACACATGTACCACATTCCTTTGAATTTGTCTCCGCATTACGAACCAGACGGTAGATACATGGACTGATATTTGTTTCAGTCGGAATCTGTATTTCATTACGTAAGATGGGTGGGAAGATTAAAGATACCCGATAAAGGACTAAATGTGTGAGATACCTTGGTTGAAATAGCAACCAACACAATGCTAATATGAGACGGATGGATGAATTCTGTCCTGACAGAGATTGAAGCATAATTTTCTAACACATTCAATATGTTCAAGTGAAGTACTTCACTGAAGATGATGTTACGTCATTTAGTTTTGACTGGGCTATTTTTTATGTAGCTACAAAATATTATCACATCAAGGGGATAATATTTTGCTGTCACGACATTATAAAAGTCATAAATTCAATTGATGGGTTCAATAATACAACCGTCAGAGTAAAATATTCTATACTAACACACGATAACTATCTTTAGCACTCGCGTAAAATGTACTTTAATAATAGCTGTTAATATTGCAAAGTGAGGAATGAGCCGTACGATCGATTTGTATTCTGTTTTTATCAATGATCGAATTTTAGTGATAATTCAGAGATTTTTTATAATACTTTGATGCACCGAACATAAAATATATAATTCACGTTTAATTAACAACTTTAATCATCGAATATTTCTCATACCACTTCCATTTTCCACGCATGCTTACATCGTATATCTTAATTTTTCTGAAAGGTATTTTACATTAAATGCGGCAACGCCGCTTCATCTATATGTAAAGCCGTCGACCCTTGAGTAAGCTTTTTCAAACATAATCAGTTGTTTGGCGCTACGAAGCGGCGGATTTACAGTCCAATACAGCTAATTGACAAACTAGCATATGTTCGTTAATTATATTGTTGAGCAAGACCTTGAAAACCACAAGAACATCGCACTCGCCTCTTCAAGATGGTACTTAAACAGATTTAGAGTGACAGATGCTCAGGCGTGGAACTGGTGGTCTGGAATTAGATCGGACCTTGAAATTATTGTCGAAAGGGGAATATGGTGGCCATAAAAAAAGACTAACTGGGGTAATTATGGAATATTGTGTTGCAGTGATGTATTACAACTAGTCATTGAAGCAACGATCCACAAGAGTATCATGTAGTAAAATACGAGACGAAGGTTTTCAAAGAAATGCTTTTATTATATGTAATACAGAATGTTAATAGAATAATAATGATTCAGAGCGGTTTCCATTTCCATTATACCTAAGATTTGGCTTCGTTATGTTGACYCCTTCACTATTTAACCTCACGGCTCGGACACGCTAACAACCTTCTTAATCACGTTAGTTTTCAATTTGCTGGTATAAAATTCACAATGGAAATCGGCAGCGACAATTCTGTCCTTGTCATTCGTGTACCAGATCATCATTTGGGCCACTCTGTCTATCTTAAACTCTTCCACACAGATCGCTGCATCACAAAACATTTGGTTCTGAATTCTCTTGTTCACCGTGCAATATCAATTTTTGAACCGGGTAAAATGAACTGTAATACTTACATATTAGTCTGACCAACAACGGTTGTATACAATGTACCTTAAATCCAAAACGAACTCTTGAAACCCTGAATTAAAAATCGACTGCATTACTTCCTTATGTTGCAGCTCCCAGAGCATTTCCTACAACTCATATAGAGTCATCTACAATAATATAAACGCTACATCAAATCAGATCTGAACATCAGCGGTCACCGGTCACAATTTTGTATATGAGTATTGTAGACACCTGAACAACAGTCACCCAACTGCTATTTTAACCATTCTCTCAATTTTTTACGCATTTTCATCAAATTTCTTACAAAATAGTTGGTTTCATGTCGTCACAGGCTTCTAACACAGCCTTTAAGCTAAATATTTCTAACCCAGCATGTCCACGTTTATACAAGCAGGTACGTTGTTGTTTTTTAATGCAATAAATGATAACAAATCCTAAAGCTTCTGCTTGCAGTTTGGATAAATCTTAATTACATGCCAAACTAATCTCATCTGCTTGAGTTGGTACAAAGTGACAAATATTTGGTCCTGTAGCAGCTTGCAAGTCTATTGATTTGTTTGTGATACTTACTGGTTAAGCAAAAGTGGCTATAGATGATGTGGGTGATACACTGCTACCTATAGGCATTGACATCCAACTTGTTTCTACCGGGGACTATATTCTTCTCATAGCTGTTACTTATTCTGTGTCATCAGAACAGTGAAGTTAATAATGTCGATGTGAAAAGTTAATAAATTAAAAAATGGTATATCAGGAGATAACAAGGTGAAATATCAATAATTTGTCTATTTAATTGAGACTTTTTATTAAAATATTTAACTTTCTCATTTGGGTTGGTAGTGTTTTTGCTAATTTTTTCATTCTTTGTTACAGGTAAGCCTATTTTACAGTACTCCTAGCACGTTTGAGCGTACTTGGTAAGACGAATTATCATGTTTATACATAAATTATTACTTGGTTAWGCCTGGCTTCCACAMATACTCCATTGCATTCCATTAGTAATGCAATATGTTCATATTTAGAAGTTCTTTTAGATTACGAGACCACATACGTTGAAATAGAAAAGAAATCCTTTATATCCGATATGAGGATGAGTCAGAAATGTTTTGATACTAGAGGTCGTATAAGGACATCAATTCAAGGAAGCTAATCCACTGTAAGCTTAAGAGGGGCAAGGCCCTCTTGGATTCTGTGGCTGCTAAATTGAATTCCAATAGCGGGCAGTAATGCATAAATTTGGCATAGAAGTATGTCAATTTTAAATAATTTAATGCATTCCTCGTGGATATAGGGTTCGCTTCAAAACTAATTTCCTTACACCGGCAGAACCAGGAGTTACAAAAATTATCCACGGATATATTTTGCATTATTTGATATAGTTCGCTGTATTTTGGTAATTATTAAAAAAAGGAGGCGTTGTTGTGACTACAAGTTTATTTCCTAACAATTATGGCATATATTAACTATCTTAGAATGCTTCCAACCAACGTTCTTATTATAGTAAGTCCAATGAATCGATGTTTTTATAGATATTTATAATATATTTTCATTGAAAAGTGTAGATCTACAGCAGCTGGACGCAAATGTAGTTGTTAGCGTCTTCCAATTTTGTGCAAAGGTGACCAATTTCGAGCGCATTTCAGTTTTACTCTCAGAGTGTTGTGTGTTCAGTAAAATAAGGACTCTTTTTGTTTCGCCAATAAGTCCATATATATACATCCTCATATAACTCAACCGAACATTTCTTCCTGTGCCTCGTAGAGGTTCTGCCAATCTTTTTACTATACCAGTAGGTCTCTTAGATTCTGATGTACTTTCTCCTACTGTCCCAGCATAAATTTCCATTCTCAAGAAGCATTCAGCAAGTATCCTCATTACAATGCTATATTTTCCTGGTTTGTCTTTCGTAAGGGCTTTTGGCAGGACACTTTTTCCTGAACCAGATAACATTTCGTTGATGACAACTTTTGCTTCTGAACATTTGCAACAGCTCTTCTTACTTCCCTTGTTTGTCATTAAATTGAAGTATTTTCATTAGTCGTCGGTATCTCTCTCGACTCGTGGCAGCAATATAAAATGGGCGACGAAACTGCTGACCACAAATCATTTTAATTACTGTTTGTGTCATCAATTGCTCTGGTAAATATTAAAATACTAATGAGTAACAGTATTTCTGTTCCATTAGTTCAGAAGCATTACGAGTCTTTGTTGCTTCTGCTTCTGTGTGTTATGTAATAATTGGAGTACTTACTTTTCCATGTGTTAATAGTACCCTTTCTGCTGTTTCCACGTATTTTGAATGACGTGATTGCCGGGGTGGCTCAGAAGTTTTTAGCGGTGTATGTGTGTAATTTTTAAATCAGATATTTGCCATTTCATCTTCTAACTCTTTTTTTCTTGAGATAAAATAGCATTTTGATTTTGGAAGACGATAAATTACTTTGATTGATGTTACAGTTGTTGAGGTTATAATAACAATAAGGCGTGAAAACGTCAAAAGTGCGGTAAACCGTTGATTAAAGTGATGTAGTAAATTCGAGAAATAATGGCATTTTATCTCCATACCATAAAAGTAACCAACGAAAGGTTTAGAATTATTTTTTAGTAAATTTTGGTAAATTTACGAGGGTGAATGCTTTCAGCGTCCATAAATATAAGATAATATTTTGTCGGATAGATCGCTGTCTCTTGAAAACACTGACAAAAAGTTAATAGTCTGACGTTTCGATTACACCTGTAATCTTTGTCAAAGACGAACCTCAAAATTTGCCTGACACAAGTTCAAACAAAATTTTGAAAGTAAATAAACAAATCACCAAGGATGCGAGACGTCATAGAAACAACGTGCAAACCTGATAAAAAAGGAACCTAACGATGAAAAAGGAACTACCTACCTACTAGATATACACGAACTACTTGATAAAAGATAACTACAAAATAGCCTTCCAAATGTCACCTAACTCATAATTTCCACAATCGCTATTAAAATTATTCTTTTATTAAACGTTTGTGKTAATATTTTTCTCTATGTAAAATTTTTGTTTTATCAAAATCAATCATCTGTTTAGTCAAATATGAGTGTTCAGCTACGGAAGATTTATCTATCTGTTGCACCCTAGTAGCACGTATGTGTTCTTTCATATGCGTACCTACTTTTCTTTTAGTTTGACCTATGTAACACTTTCCGCAAGAACAAGTAATTTTGTAAACACATTCACTCTCTAAATGTACTTTATCTTTAGTAGAACTTAAAATTTTATCTAAATTATTATATGTACTATCAACAACTAAAATATCGTGTTTTCTAAGCATCCTCTTTAATTTTTCTGAAAGGCCTTGTACATAAGGCAAACTCAACTTCAATTTGCTTTATCGTGGCTGAGAATTTACTTGATTTGGATGAGCACTTTTATTTAAAACTGACCAAATATTCTTACTACTATAACCATCCAAGAAAGGTAAATTTAGTTACGATGACATGTTGTTTTCCGGGCTGGTTCCCACATTGGTTATTAGATCTTGACGTTTCGACACTCATGTCGGTGTCTTCCTCAGAAGTAGCTCTGAAACTGAAAACAACATGTCATCGACAACAACCACGGAAGCCTTCAAACCAAAATTTAGATACCTTAAACATGGGTTTTGTCAAAAAAAGCAGTTTTGAAAAATTGCTTCTATTAGGATTAGAGGTTTTCTAAAATAATTGAAGTATGCTGACTGAGTTGCTATCAATAAACGTTAATCTCTTGCTACACAAATGACCTTACAAAAATTTTATTTCTGTATTTACCAAATGTAAAAATCGTTGAACCCGTTACGTACTTCTTGGAATCATATTTGCATTTGCAATTTACAACGTCCGCTCCTTTGTGTCCAATTATCTCTCCGACATCAAATTCTCCGCCGGTCTTCTTTTTTTTGCAGCAAACTGAAAGCGTTCCGCTGTTCCCCCTAAAATTCTTCCGTTTCACGAAATTAATGCGTTAGCATCCCGGTTAGAAATAGTCCGCCCATTGTGTCGGCCCTGAATGAGATCTTTAAGTCGCGCTAACAGCTCCGTAAACAAATCTTTCAGTTACCAATTTTTCTCACCCGCCTCTATCTCCACGTACGAAAGTTTCTCCGTCCACAAATGAGCTGCAAAGAGAAATGACCTCGTACGTTACTCCTTGGAAGCGGCGCATATTTCAGCCCGATGGCGCTGGTTACCACCCTCTTTGTCTACCGATTAAAATAGCCGTTTCTCGTTCGCGTTTCGGCGAGCCAGTTTGGTCGTTCGTTTGTTGCAAAAGAAAGAAAACTACGAAATAACATCGTTGATCTGGAACAGTTGGGTTAAGATTTTTTGTAACATCTGCATTTTTTACCCACTTTTCAGCACGAATCTTGTCAACTTTGTTCCTAATAATGTCCACCACACTAGCACTTAAATTAGGAGAATTACTTTGTCTTCTGATTCCTTGTTTTAGATTACTCCAAAATAGTTCATTTGGATTGAGAACACAGTATTAAGGAGGCTGTCTCAACACGGTGTGTTCTTCTTTCTTCGCGATTTCATCAATCTTGTATTGATCAGGAGTATTAAGAATTTCAATTTTATTCAACAAGTCTTTTTTTGTGGTCTTGTTAGGTACTTTGATAAGATTTCTCGTCATATAATCGATAATGCCCTGTTTTCTAGTAACTTGACACGGTTTCTTACTCAATTGTTTTGAATGATATTTTGCGTTATCCATTACTATTACGCTGTTAGGAGGTAGAAATGGCAACAACTGTTTCTCAGACCAAGTCTCAAACAGTAAAGCATTCATGTCCTGATGATAGTCAGCAGAATATTTTTTTATATTCCTTGCTGACAAAAGAAGTCCGTTTTCGGCCCATCCGTTACTTCCACCGGCGTGCAGAATAATAATTCTTTTGCCGCGGGAAGGGGGTGTATTTAAACAGCAATTTATTGTAAAGTATCAAGCAACGATCTATGAGACTCATTATACGAACAGCCGATTACCGCTCACGATGGCTTACAAGTATTACCTGAAGCTGTCGTAAATAACAGACGGGTTCGGCACGTTCCACTGTTTTGCAGCGGAGTGAACCGCATCCAAAAATTGTGTTTAGGCTTTTTTAGGATTTTTTTCCGTACCCATAAATCAATGAGCATTATTTGGTATTATTATTTGAACTACAAATATTTCTCATCTAATAGCTTTTAATGTATGACCAAATCGTATTCTTTCCTAATTTAATGAGTAGTATCTATTTTTATAAACATTCAATGCGGCAGCCCATATTATCTAATTTTTGATCACGGTGTGCAATCGTCCTCTGCCCTGTTTCTTCACAGGTTAAAATTTTCTTTTAATCCAGAGGGTCGTAAACGTAGTTTCTGCCTGTATTTTTTTTTAAATAAGAAGAAAGCGGAACTATTCTACTCCTACTATAAATGGTATTAAAAGCATATGTGTTTACTTATATTTTGAAGTTTTACAGCATATAAGCGTGCCAAGTGCAATATTTTTTACTTATTCAGTCATACCTACATATATGCTTACATTTAGTTACTTATAAAGAGGCGTTTGTGACAAATACATTTCGTAGGGCAACTGGTCAAACAGATTATTCCTGACTCAGGGAAGTGCAACCTCAATATTCCGACGTCAAAAGGAAAAAGAATAATGATTCTACAGGCAGGAGGTGAAAATGGTTTCGTTCTTGGAGCCCTGTATCTTGGATGTAAAAACTTAAAAGAAGCAAGCGCCGGAAGTTGGTTGGTTCAAAAGCATTTTATTGCCCAAATTGCCACCAAACAACGTCATAGTAATGGATAACGCTAGTTACCATTCCATTTTATTTATAGAAGAGTTAAAGGGAAAAGGGCCACGATAATTCGTATTAAAGTGTTAAGTTATTTAGTTTACCTGGATATTGTTTCGAAACTCAGCTATCCTCAATTTTAGAAACAAGGGATTATTTTTTCAGTGGCGGTCGTACTTGGATACGCCCATTCATTTTATTGAGGATTAAACGGTATCTTATAAATTCTGGCTAAATCGTGATAAACAAGTACCTGTGCAGGTAAAAAAGCAAACATTTCCACCCAAATATTACGCAAATTCATATCTAGACCGGCTCTAAATGGTGGCACATTGTCGATTTCTAAATGGGATGATATAATTGTCAATACGGCTCTGTAACGGTTGCGGGAGAAGAAAAGGAGTGTAAGTGGAGTACCTGACACTACTCGAAAACGAAAGTATAGCTGTAGGTTAGTTTGTCCAATTTATCTTCGATTCTGCCATCATTCTGCATTTCCCATCAAAACGAACAACTGTTCATAATACCCCATTGCTGAATCATCGTTTCATCCGCTACAACTTGATGCACAAAAACGCAATTACAGTTAAGCATCAGCATGGCTTCCGAGGAAGTGACTCACTCATTTTTTGCCGGCTCAAGGGGGAGTATACCTGCAAGATGACAACACAGATGAATTGATAAATAATAATGACTTGATTAATTGATCAGACACCACCCGTTCCCCGGTGACTTGTAAGCGGGAACACAATATCTCGATTAAAGCAACGTAGCAACCCTGACTCCACGCAATTTCCCTAGCAACGCTCGTCCTTTGTCCTTCCCCGCTTGTCCTGATATTGTTGACTCCAAACAAAACAGAACTGCAACAAGGACAATGCGATGTAAACGTTCCCGCAGATAAAAACGAACGTGTTGTCATGGTGTGGTCCCGCCAGTAGGGTGTGTCAAGTTGGCCCCGCCCGATCAAATTTTTACAATTACAATATAGGGATGAATTGTGCTAGTTTTGTGCTGAATTGTGCTGCTATTAAAAAGTTTTGTGCAGCAACCTTTATATGCTTAATTAAATAATCATTTGGCGGGGCCAGCTTGACGGTCAGCCCCGCTTTTTTTGGAAATATTCAAAATCTAATTARGGCAATGAATTMTGCTCGTTTTGTGCTGAAATGTGCCGGTGTCAGGGAGTTTTGTGCAGCAACCCTTATATTTAATTTTTTTAAAACAATGGCGGGCGGGGCCAGGTTGACGGTCAGCCCCGCTTTTTTTGGGAATATTCAAAATCTATTTATGGCAATGAATTGTGCTCGTTTTGTGCTGAAATGTGCCGGTGTCAGGGAGTTTTGTGCAGCAACCCTTATATTTAATTTTTTAAAAACAATGGCGGGCGGGGCCAGGTTGACGGTCAGCCCCGCTTTTTTTGGGAATATTCAAAATCTATTTATGGCAATGAATTGTGCTCGTTTTGTGCTGAAATGTGCCGGTGTCAGGGAGTTTTGTGCAGCAACCCTTATATTTAATTTTTTAAAAACAATGGCGGGTGGGGCCAGGTTGACGGTCAGCCCCGCTTTTTTGGGAATATTCAAAATCTATTTATGGCAATGACTTGTGCTCGTTTTGTGCTGAAATGTGCCGGTGTCAGGGAGTTTTGTGCAGCAACCCTTATATTTAATTTTTTAAAAACAATGGCGGGCGGGGCCAGGTTGACGGTCAGCCCCGCTTTTTTTGGGAATATTCAAAATCTATTTATGGCAATGAATTGTGCTCGTTTTGTGCTGAAATGTGCCGGTGTCAGGGAGTTTTGTGCAGCAACCTTTATATTTAATTTTTTTAAAACAACGGCGGGCGGGGCCAGGTTGACGGTCAGCCCCGCTTTTTTGGGAATATTCAAATCTATTTATGGCAATGAATTGTGCTTGTTTTGTGCTGAAATGTGCCGGTGTCAGGGAGTTTTGTGCAGCAACCTTTATATTTAATTTTTTTAAAACAACGGCGGGCGGGGCCAGGTTGACGGTCAGCCCCGCTTTTTTTGGGAATATTCAAAATCTATTTATGGCAATGAATTGTGCTCGTTTTGTGCTGAAATGTGCCGGTGTCAGTGAGTTTTGTGCAGCAACCCTTATATTTAATTTTTTAAACATCGGCCAGCTTGACGGTCAGCCCCGCTTTTATTTGCAATATTCAAAATCTAATTTCGGCAATGAATTGTGCGTGTGTGTGCCGCAACCCCTGTTAT
>QCXZ01000042.1:6959500-7080885 GCA_025024175.1 Rhyzopertha dominica | reverse complement strand
GTTTGTTAACCGTAAAAGTACCTACATTTTTTTTATTCGACTCAGCATATTACCAGCAAAGCAATAACGCTCTTCCTAAACTTAACAAAAACACGGTAAGTAAAAATACAGAACTGCATCAATTTTATCTCCCACTACTTCCATCAGCTTTATCCTGTAAAGTTGTAATTTTGTAAATAGCAATCTATTAATAATAATTAAACCACATCGATTTGCAATATTTTGGACAAACAAAACAAGGCTGATCGTCATCTCAAATCCGCCCGCCAATGTTAAAAAAAACAATTATAAGGGTTGCTGACGTCGGCACAATTTAGCACAAAACCGGTATTAGATTTTTAATATTGCAAAAAAAAAAGCGGGGCTGACCGTCAACCTGGCCCCGCCCGCCATTGTTTTAAAAAAATTAAATATAAGGGTTGCTGCACAAAACTCCCTGACACCGGCACATTTCAGCACAAAACGAGCACAATTCATTGCCATAAATAGATTTTGAATATTCCCAAAAAAAGCGGGGCTGACCGTCAACCTGGCCCCGCCCGCCATTGTTTTAAAAAAATTAAATATAAGGGTTGCTGCACAAAACCCCCTGACACCGGCACATTTCAGCACAAAACGAGCACAATTCATTGCCATAAATAGATTTTGAATATTCCCAAAAAAAGCGGGGCTGACCGTCAACCTGGCCCGCCCGCCATTGTTTTAAAAAAATTAAATATAAGGGTTGCTGCACAAAACTCCCTGACACCGGCACATTTCAGCACAAAACGAGCACAATTAATTGCCGTAATTAGATTTTGAATATTCCCAAAAAAAGCGGGGCTGGCCGTCAACCTGGCCCCGCCCGCTATTGTTTTTAAAAAATTAAATATAAGGGTTGCTGCACAAAACTCCCTGACACCGGCACATTTCAGCACAAAACGAGCACAATTCATTGCCATAAATAGATTTTGAATATTCCCAAAAAAAGCGGGGCTGACCGTCAACCTGGCCCCGCCGCCATTGTTTTAAAAAAATTAAATATAAGGGTTGCTGCACAAAACCCCCTGACACCGGCACATTTCAGCACAAAACGAGCACAATTCATTGCCATAAATAGATTTTTGAATATTCCCAAAAAAAGCGGGGCTGACCGTCAACCTGGCCCCGCCCGCCATTGTTTTAAAAAAATAAATATAAGGGTTGCTGCACAAAACTCCCTGACACCGGCACATTTCAGCACAAAACGAGCACAATTAATTGCCGTAATTAGATTTTGAATATTTCCAAAAAAAGCGGGGCTGACCGTCAACCTGGCCCCGCCCGCCATTGTTTTTTAAAAAATTAAATATAAGGGTTGCTGCACAAAAACTCCCTGACACCGGCACATTTCAGCACAAAACGAGCACAATTCATTGCCATAAATAGATTTTGAATATTCCCAAAAAAAGCGGGGCTGACCGTCAACCTGGCCCCGCCCGCCATTGTTTTTAAAAAATTAAATATAAGGGGTTGCTGCACAAAACTCCCTGACACCGGCACATTTCAGCACAAAACGAGCACAATTCATTGCCGTAATTAGATTTTGAATATTCCCAAAAAAAGCGGGGCTGGCCGTCAACCTGGCCCCGCCCGCCATTGTTTTTAAAAAATTAAATATAAGGGTTGCTGCACAAAACTCCCTGACACCGGCACATTTCAGCACAAAACGAGCACAATTCATTGCCGTAATTAGATTTTGAATATTCCCGAAAAAAGCGGGGCTGACCGTCAAGCTGGCCCCGCCAAATGATTATTTAATTAAGCATATAAGGGTTGCTGCACAAAACTTTTTAATAGCAGCACAATTCAGCACAAAACTAGCACAATTCATCCCTATATTGTAATTGTAAAAATCTGATCGGGCGGGGCCAACTTGACACACCCCCGCCAGTAGGCTCTGGAATGTAGCTTCTTGTCTTCGTCGACTGGATTATCCTAATTCGTGATGTTTAATGGTACGTTGAAGATTTTTTTATATCGGAACACGCTCCGATAACTATAATAATGTGAGGCGGTTGCATAAACGGAGAAGTTAACGACCAGCTTAATCATGTTTGTCCAATCGTTGGGAAGGCGCGAGCATGAATTCCAGCCGTTTAGAAGCTTAGTTTAATTATGAAAATTGGGGTCAAGTGCAATTCACTTCGGATCGCATGCAGGGAACAATGTAATGGTTTTGTGCTCTGAGAGGCGAATTCCTAATTTGTAAAAAGATACTTCAATTAGAGGGTTTCGCTTGTTCTGAAGTAGGCATAAAGACTTATTTGTCTGCGATTGCAGTTGGATTTTCCTAAAGCTGTTTTGCAACGCTTTCATATAGTACTAATAATAAACGACATTTCTTCTAAAGCATTGTACACTTAGCTGTTTTAATGATAAACGTGTACATATCTCTTCATATTGTAGTCTGGAGATATATACCTAAATGTTCATGTAGAATGCACTATTTTTTCATTCAGATGAAGTCTCATTCTACTTGACACAAAAGGTTTAGGTTTTAGTAGTATTTGTGTATCAAAAAACTTACTTCCTTAATTCTAAACTCTTAATAGTTATGATACATAGTTCCACAAAAAGAAAAGAAAAAACACAACAGCTATATGCCGTTTAATTGTTATTAGAGCAGCAGTCCTATGCAAAACCTAAGTATTGGAAATTAAGCTAATATACCAGGTGTCCAGCGAAAACCTTTCGTTAGAAAATAAAAGGTTGCCTTACTAACCAACTATCGAGGGTGAGTGTGATCCACAGATATCTTTATTTTTGTGAATATTTACAGTGTTAATTAGATTCGTCAACTTTGAACCCTAATATCTTCCTTATTTCAAATAGAACCATATGTAGATTTCGATTGTGTAGTAATGCAAGATTTAATACTGCACACATTAGGTATTAGTTTCTATATATACGTTGTTAACTGTTTAAAAGTTATAAGCAGTGATCTCAAAATTTGTACAAATCCAATGTTAAAATCATGTTAACAAGTAAACAACACATGTCCTAGAAAAAACAAGACTTTCTAGTTTTAGGCTCAAAATCAATATTTTTAATCAAGATAAATATTATTTTTCAGTGTTTGCTGAATTTAAAATTACTGAATTTTAAAGTAATCCATGCTTTACAGAAATCGAGATCTCTGGAATAGTTTTTTTAGATATACATGACTTTAAACAAACTTACTCTTGAATTAATCGCAGAATCCAAAAACATGGAAAATACAGGGTGTTTCGTATAAAATATGAAATGTTTCAGTTCGAATGGCACTGTTTGAATTAGTGTACCAACTTTCAAAACCTTCCAAAGCTTCTAACTAACGATTTTCGTTAGTTACCCTGTACTCGTATATTTACTCTTATGACATGTTTGGACAACAACAGTGAGGAAACGAAGACATTGTTTGTGTTAAAAAAAAATATTGATGCCTTACTGGACAGTCTTCATTTTTTGAAATAGTTGTAGAAATTTCTATTAATTTATCAATTACTTCGAATGTTTACAAATGACCACTTTAAATAAAATAAAAACCCTTAGTAATTGATTTTAACTTTTTCAAGGACCATGTCTACTACAGAATTTCTTTATTGCATTGTGGCTTCTTTACAATTTTAGTTTTCAGGAGTAACCTAACCTACTACTGATTTTCCTTTTCTTCAATAATTTCTAGCAGCTTCTCATACACCAACTTTTTAGCGCTTTTTCCATATACGAAAGCCAGGTTGCCAAAGCCCTTTTCTGTAATCTCCTCTTTGCCGGCTTGAGCTACCTTGCTCAATTTTTTGTATAGATGTTCTTGGGGCTAAAAAATGATGCCGTTTAATAACAATCAAACAACTTGTTTTTGTTGATGCAACTTACTTCCGGGTGAGTCCAAGTGTCGTGTTTTGCATAGAACAGGAATATTGGTGTTGATATCTTCTCTAAATTATAAGGTGTAACCGCAAGGTTTCTTTTGAATATGTCCTTGAAGCTTTCGATTTCGCGATATTCGTGCAGTTCAGCGTATTTAGTGTACTGCCATCTGTTTAACTCTACCTTCAAAGCGATGCTGTCAAAATGTGTGTTGTAATAGAATGGTAGGATACTCTGGAATTAATTCGTTGCATTGTACAGTTGCTTTCACAACTTGCAATACTTACGGGAGCTAGATCTTTATTAGTTCCATATTTTCTGGTACTTATCTGGAAAAAGATAATTTTTGTGAGGGGGAGTATATCCATCAGATTTGGTATAAAGGAGCGATACTTCTTATCAGAGAAGTATTTAACCAAGTGGAGGAACTTCTTGTGTTTGAGGAATATATCGGAATGGATACCGTACAGCCGTTGCCAAAAGTTAGGTTTACCAGTGCTGCCCATTATAAACGCCATTTTGACTAGTTTCTTGGCTTCTTCTGGATATTTGGACGCATACTCTAAGAAAATTACGGATCCCAAGTTATAACCCACATAGTAGACGCCGTCTTTGGAGTCCGAGTTGGCGTTAACTGTTGCGAGAATAGAGGGAACATCATATTTGGCGATATCGTCAATCCTATAAATAGTAAAATAATAACTCTAATGGATCAGCATTTTATTTGAGTAAATATTAATATTGCTACTTACGAGAAGTCCCAGTATTTTTGATTAGATGTTGTCAAGTTCTTATGTTCTCTTGAATATCTGCTGCCTCTTAAGTTAGCAAGGAAAACTGTATATCCACTTTCAATTAACGTGAAAGCTGTGAAATTTTGAATCATTTTTCTGTATATACATTGCTTCAAGGAATTAACGCTAACGATAATTGGTGTCCAAACTATTTGTCCGTTTTGAATGATAGTTTGAATCTTCCACAAAGTGACTTAATTGCTTATTTGTCACCTAAATAATTTATGAATGTATATAACATTTTTTTTCATAAATTTTGTAGTGTTTGGCAATGGTAACAAAATTTGTAATTTAAATCTAATAGTGGCTTTACCTACCTTTACAATGTCTTTTTTGATTCACTTTAATTATCTCTATTAGTTCAAAGGAAAATCTTATTATAACAACATTCTTTTCATGGCTTTTATATTATTATAATCCTAAAAGTCGATTTTCTTCCGAACACTGAATCAAAAAAGGGTTTGTTACAAATTGAAAACTGATCCATACTCTCAAAGTGGAATCGTATTTAATGAATTCTTCTTTAATATAATAATTCTTGAAGTGTAATCCACTTAATTCTTTAATTGTAAAGCCCTTTCGACTAACAGGTAGTCATCATCAGTACAATATAGGTCAAAACATAAAAAAAGAAACTTTTACAATACGATTGACAGAGTAAAAAAATTTAGAAAAGGTAAAGCTACAATTTGAGTTTAATTACAAATTTTTGTTACTACTGTCAAACTCTACAGGGTGTTACATAATTTATGGAAAAAACATGTTATAATTGTTACACCCGGTATACATTCATAAATTATTTATGTGAATAATTGACAATCACATAAAAAGGTGGTGCGTTAATTTTTTGGAGCAGTGTAATAAATAAAAAGTGGGTGGGCCGTATCTTCGATACACTCGGAATTTTAATGTGAACATGTTTAAACCATTGCTACTTTAATTAATAATTGTAGGATTTTTACCTAACGTGAGGTTATGATCTGCATCACAAACTGCTTTTATCCACTGTCCACGAGTTTTTTCATTCATTCCAAGCGTTATCGAAATATCTACATTGATACTTCTACCATTGCCTGAATATTTCATCGCATACATTGAAGTTAAAAACTCACAATGTTGCCTAGAGAATATTAACACACTCTCGTCTAATTGTCGCTGACTATAGTTCTTTAAACCATTTAAACTGATATCAGACAAGCGCTTCTACTACGGTTCGGCTCTATTTCTACCGCTAAATGGTGTTACCCTATTGTCACTGCTAGATGGCATTGCCTGTCTGTAGTAGCTCACGGAATGTATTTCAAAATGAAAGATTAGACGAGTAAAAAATGCATTTTGTAAAATACCTAGAGAGTCCTTTTTGAGAGCTGTGAATATACCGCTGTCAGTGCCTGCTGTATGTACCAGTACAACAGATGGTCCACCTTGACTTTTGCTAATTTTACATAGCGTCAGTATATATCCATCCTCAGTAGTTGTGCTCAATCGAACTGGTTTGTAGCCGTTTCTGATCAACAAAGTGTCCTAAAATGTGATTTGTCGATGGTTGCTTTGACTAAAATATTAGTATCAAAATAAGTAAGATGGTCGACTTTTCCATAAATTTTTTTGCTCTTTCATATAGTTCGTAACTAGAAGGCTACGAACAGTACAGCATTTAACCACATATTTTTGAACAACTACTCTTTATGGTTATGAAAATGACAAAAATTTTCATTCTGCTGGATTTCCTACATCTTTTCAAATGCATATTTTATTGTGAATCTTGAAAAAATAGAACGCTTACGAATAAATCTGGGATTACAAAATGCCTTGCTAATAAGAGAATTTACGTGCATGCTAAAACGCAATCCACTATCGATCCATAAACCCAAATTTTTAGCACATCTAACAATTTCCAAATTCTGACCGTCTACCTTGACATGTAACTTCGTAACTAATTCAGTGTACCAGGGGGAGGAAGGAGAAATACAAATTACGATTACTTTAGACTTAGATGGGATTTTAGGATAAAGAATGGTCCATAGAAGTTCCTTAGATACTCCTCAAGTTTTTGCTTGGTATCCAAAATAGTATTTCTATCGGAATAATAAATAAGTTGATTATCAAGTGAATAAAAATCATTTTTGACTCCTTCACGATCTGCTTTGATAACGCTTTTGTCGTTTATTTGAAAACATGATTTAATAATTAGCGTAAACTTGGTAGCTGAGAAACTATATCTTACCACGTCGGTACTGGCATCAGGATCAACTTTGCAAGATGGATTTCCTAGTGGAAACAAGTATGCAAGATATCCTTTACAGACGTATTCCTTGTGATGGATAGAACTTACTGATCCTAAAAGAGCAACCAACACCACGACGTATAGCTTTGGTGCCATGTTGTCGTGTTGTTGGTAATAGTTTTTTTGGGACGAATTTATAAGGAGTTTATCTTTTATACAAGCCAATGTTGCAATTAGTTTTGTTTTTGTATGAAAGTATCGATAGCACTCATGTCTATAATTGCTGTGTGCGCGGCTATCTTTGCAATTACACTTTAGTTGCAGTTATTAAAAAAACACGTGTGCGATTTTTTAATTTTACGGAAGTTTAAATTTATAAAATGAAAATGCAATTATGCAGAATGCCATTCATATTCTAAATATGAAGAATTGGTAGACAAATAAAATTGTATTATTTGTTGCTCTGACCGCGATTTTTAAAGAATGTTACTGAGGAATTGGTTAAGGCTTTCGCGGCCAGGTGATGAGCTGTTGTCCTGATTCGGGTCTAAACGCTGACGTGATTGGAATTGCTTCCTAACGTTTCGCTACCACTAGTAGCAAGCTTCTTCAGAGGTCCTTCCATCTCCGGTGCTGGATGTAGAGTCTACATCTAACTCTTTTTTTTCTGTTTATGATACGCTTATTTTCTTTGCAAACTGTACCTTTTATTTGCTGTGTGTCCATTATAATCCTTTCTGGTCTGCAGGACCTATAATAAAATATTATTATTATTGTATATTTTCGTTGTTTCATGACATGGATCATCGTAAAGCTTTCCTTTCATTCTCATTAGTTTTTTCGTGTTTCTGCACCAACCTGTCTTTGCTTTTAAAAACGCCTCTTTTCATTTAGATGTCTTCGGCACAGCTTTGGTCTCTTATATTTTACTATACTTTGAAGCGTAAGCTTTCTCCACCAGCTTGTGGTGAAATATAACTTCGCCCTTCGTTATTGGTACTCAGTATTAGTTACGACTTTCTAAATCAATCTTTAAAATCTATTTGTCCTTTGTGTAAAAATGATCTATACGTCATTCGCTATAACATAATAGGAAATATAAAACCTTCTTTGCCCCATTTACAATGAATACTATAAACTAAGAAAAAATAGCTATGAATTTGAAAATGGGTTGCGCGGAATAAAGTAAATTCAACTAAACCATTTCGGCAATCGCAAAACTCGCTTTAAATATCACTGTAATGAATCCTGTTGGTTTTTATGAACGTTCGTAATCTGTGCCGGATGTTTTCCCTTGCGTCTTTTTCGAGGCCCCACTTCCGGTCCATCATTGTTGCACTACTGCTAAAGCAGATGTTGCTTGTATAAAATTCAATGCTTCAAACAAGCCATGCAGATGTTCGTTCCCTGCGTGATGCCGACTGTCCTATTTGGACCGGCCAAATATATCGCGTACACTATATTAGTTATGCATATCGGTAGTGCAGGCAGAACCCGATATAAAAAAGCCTACCCACGCAGAGCAAAGGAGCGGGCTTGGTATGTCGAGCTTTTGATAATACAATTAACTCGTTAAGAGGGTTACGTTGCGATTCAAATTTGGGTCACGTTTCTTTGAGGGAAGTGTATTTGGTCATCTTTTTATACTCGTCAAATAGATTTATCTATAGGGGTTAGTCAACAAATTGAATAAAACAAAAATTAATCGCAGATATTATAGCATCTCATCAACAAACATTTCCTTCAACTTCTCCTTTGATCGATACTGTGATTTCTTCCGTATTTTATTGAGTTACGTGAGTATAAAATGTTAGGCTGAATTTTTTTGTCACAGAGAAAGATTTTCAATTTGAGTCTCTCAACTCTTTTGCTCACAAATGTTCAATAATCAGTTCAGATTTAGCTTGTTTTGTTGTGCTTGATGAGTTGTTTAAAGTTAGACTACAACGACCACTCGTACATCAAGTTATTATTGTTTGCCTTTTTTAAGTTTTGACACTGATGTGTTTACATCTTTCAAATGTTTCTGACGTTTTGCATACAAATTAGTAATTTATACCGGGTGTTTCAAAAAGACAAACTTGCAAAATTTTCAGAACAACCTCTTATCCTGGCAGCTCTTCTCCTTAATTTTTGAGTAGTAGCTGATTTTGAAGGTTTTAAATGCCGTTTTGAAAATGCAAAAAGTAAAAACGATAAAAATGTACTCACTATTTAAGCCTGGTTCGTAATACAGGATGTTTCACGAATGATAATGACCCTGACTAAACTAAAAATGCAACCCAAAATACATTTGCAGAGGTAACATTGATAATTGTTCATCGTCTTAAAAAATATAAAATGAAGAAAGCTGTATAAATTCGCAAATTTTGACATAAACTGCAATCATTTGCTTTAAGTAAATTCGGTATTGTAAAACAAATTTTATTTTTGAAAAATGTTTATTCAATAACATTAATGTAATAAATGCTCAAAAATGTCGCCCTCCGCTGTTTTCACAAGCTTGAATTCGTACCCAAAACGATCTTTTAACATGCTTTAACATTTCTGAAGTGATGGATCTACATGCATCACGTATTTTATTATCTAAATGTTCTACACTTTCAATTGGTGTTTGGTATACTTGCTCTTTTACCGTTCCCCACAGAAAAAAATCCAAAGGATTAAGGTCCGGGTTTCTCGGTGGCCAACGATTAATTGAACCTCTTCCTATCCATCGGTTAGGCAAAACCAAATCAAAATTATTTCGCACTATTCTATGATAATGCGCAGGTGCCCTATCTTGTTGGAACCATAGATCTTGTCTTACTTGTAAATTTACATTTTGGAGAAGTACCGGTAAAATGTTTCTTAAAAAATTTAGATAAGTATTGCCGTTTAAACTATCCCGAAAAAAATAAGGTCCAACATTTTGATTCCCCAATATTCCGCACCAGACATTCGTCGAGTGGATAGTTTGAAAATGTCCTTCTCGAATCCAACGTGGATTTTCTAGCGCATAATAATGCATGTTATGTTTGTTAACTCCACCATTATTAGAAAATCTTGCTTCATCTCAGAAGCAAAAGTTGTCATATTCGAATTTTGGTGTTCCCGAAAAAAGTTACAAAAAGCCAGTCTTTTAGGATAATCTGTCTCCTTTAAGGCCTGAACCAATTGCAAGTGATACGGATGAAATTGATTGCCTTTAATTATTCGGTGTACTGAAGACAGACTAATACCGGTTGCTCTTGAGACTACCCTTTGACTAATATGAGGATTTTCGTCAATCATTTCCAATACTCTTAATTTCATTGTCAGGGCCTGTTGCTGTTGTTTCTCTTGAAGTGGTGGCCTTTTGTTTTGTTTGTCGTTAAAGTTAATTTAAGTCTCTTGAATATTGTATCGGTAGGTGTCTGTATAAACGGGCAGCAACGGAAGCATTTTTCTTACATTCACCATAAATCAAAATCGTATCTGTTTTTTCATCATTTGAATGCATTTTGACTTTTAATAAATACGGTGACAGGAACCACAGCGCATAGCCGTCATGGATTCCTAATTTATTTTTAAAATTATACAATTATGTAAAATAACCACATTGGCTATGAGAATGTATTTTGGGTTGCATTTTTAATTTCGTCAGGGTCATAATCATTCGTGAAACATCCTGTATAAAAGGTTTTTTATAATAAAAGAATAAAACAGACGTTTACCATGTTATCTCTACTTTCCTGGACAAATATTTAAATAGGTACATTCACATTTCATCCTAGTGAATACTGTACTCCACATGCATAGAATTTTATTTCATGTTTTGCATTGTTAGCAACCGGTTCCACAATGAGCACCGATGCAAAAAGGGTTCCTTCCAATAAGACATAAAACATCGAATTTATTACGCTATCCTTTGGTCCCGAGTGCGACGGGAATTCATGTTCTCTGGTGATTGCAAGCTCGCAGATTACAACAATGGTCCATGTACCGTATTGATTGGATGGCTACGTTCAGAGCGAGCCGTCAGGAATCGTGACCCCAACCTGACCTACAACTACAATACTAGCTTTAGGCATCGACTTGATATTCATATCTTCGGATATTCGACGGCACGGATTGAATGATGCATGAAAATTTGCAAAAGAGACTTGCATCTACGCATGATGCGGCTGCATAATGCAAGAGAGCTACTTTTAGGATTTGTGCCTTATTTGGCAGCAGATGCTTTTAAAGGACAGAACTCGATAAGTTTGGAGAATGCAGTCAGAATTAAATGATAGTGAAACTTAGACATTTCTAATGGTTATAAACTTCGTTAGAAAAAAAATATTATCACAGTACCTTCTTATTTTAACTGGTGATGCAGTTCCTATAGAACCTTTGTATTCCTCACTATGACTCTATCATTAGCAGATATAGTAAGTCGTTGGACTGGATCATAGATACTGTGCAGACTTCAAAAATATACATATACCTTAAAGGCGCTGGTTGGATGGGTTTTAGAGTTTTGTTCCATATTATAAAGTTCAAATTGATAAAATCGAATCTGCTCAATGAAGATTTTATCATAAAATGAGATGGAGATGGAGAAATAGCTGTAAGTTGCGATCTGAACATGGTCTACTTTGACCTGGCAAGTCTGGCATTGAGGAGAATATACTTTGCATCACGGAACATCAATTTCTTCTAAATTTCATATGAAATGCCTTGTAGGAATCCCCAATAATATAATAGTGCAAATAGCTATCAGTAGTTTCATATAGAGAAAGGCTTGCCCTTCTTAAGTTGTAATTCTAACACACACAACTGGCTGGTTGTGAACGTTTGTTTTTCCATCAATCGAAATATTTACACCGATGCCCTGCGAATAAACAAAAACATTTTTCTTTGGCTTTAGCGTAAATTTCATTTAAAAATATTGTTGCTATGGTTTTGTGCCTTTTTGAGGTATGGGCAGGTCACCATAATTGAATAGCTTGATGCAGAAACTGTTGAAGCGTTTTTAATTTAGTTGGGCAGATGCCTAAAGCTCAAATAATTCGAGTATTTGAAAATTAAAATATGTCGCGGAGATCTATGCAATAGCAGAATACGAAAACGGTTTACTGTGTTTAAATTTAAAACAATGGAAGGCCTAGTCTATTACCACCAGTTAATCGATAGTGCCAACAATAGAGTTAGAACATCATTCAGAAAAGTTTCACGACTTTGCAGTGTTTTCAAAAACACAAAATCCACCCAGATGGAGAAAGAATTCTAGAATATCGTAATAACGAAATGTCCCAATTATACGTCAAACAATGGACTTGTTCACGAAATTTTAATTTTGTGTCAAATATACTCCTATTAGTTATAGGAACCTAATGGCATAAACAAAACGGCAAAATTTCAACTAGAATTTAAATTATCCTATTATAAAGTTTGCACGGCAAACAGAGGATGGAAAACGGCCCCTCGCGATGAAGCTGGCGCGTGACTTAGAAAGGGGTCAATTTCATCCGATTTCGTTCAAAATTGCAAGTTTTATACTTATATCGCGGGGTGACGTTTTCTACCCTCCATTTTTATACCGAACCTTGTACTTGATTTGTTTATGTTTAAATGTGACTCAAAATTTTGGAGTTTTGAGTGCAGCAATGGGTGTATTTTTTTTTACCGCAATAAGCTGTTGAAACCAACTCTTCAAAAATTCTGAACAGCATTATTAGTTCAGATAGTGAAATACTGCCGTGCTTTAATGAGCAGTTAATTTTCGAAGGTCAAAGTCATCGTAATGGATCACAAAAAGTACTTTACTTTAACTAATTCCAACATTAACGGAACGATCACTTTTACAACGACAATTCTTCTGATCTCCAGAAAATATAAAAGTGGGACGAGTTATAGGAAAAGCTTTAGAGTGCCAAAGTCATATTCACCATTGCGTTAACAAAATTGATTAAGATAATATTATGTTTTGACCAGAGTTAGCTTCAGGCCACTATGTGAAACATCTTTAAATAAAAAAAATTTAAACCAATTTATGTCAAAGCCTTTGAGACGTACGTTACAAGTCGACGGAGATAACGGTACAGTACTTTGGATTTTGAGCTTTTAATTTGCGTTAAACATTCTTTAGGTTGTCTTTGATTAAAAAATACAGCAGTAATCGAAACGTCAGATTAATAACTTTTCTCAGGCTTTGGATTAGAGATGGCATTTCTTCCGGGAAAAAAGTATTATTTTCATATTATGAATTTTGAGGGCATTAATTGCCATACTAGTTCAACCTTTTTGATAATGAATCTTCATCCTTTGAACAATTACTTGCATTCCTTTGGTTCGCCTTTTTCCAGCTATCCCCCACAATCTTCTTTTCTTTCAGACATTCACACCTAACACATTAAAACGCTTTTTAAATAGTAGTGTACTTGTACAAGTACTTGCCAGTACAGCATCCTGCTGAGAATAGCATTTTATGAATTACATCTTATTTTAATTTTATAATACTCAAATTCACGAAAAGGAAGACATCGACTCCAAGAAGATATTTTTACATCCAGTTTGACAGAATCTGAGATTGGATGAAGAACGAATATTAATATTTTATCTGAGAAATGAAGTATTGGTTCCTAGTATCAACAAAGAAGAATCAAAGAATCGAACACATGCTCTTTGGGGCTGTAATTCCCTGGAATACCGCAACTCCCTCGTTATCAATTATTTAGCCCTGTGAACCGTTAAACCGAGTTCAAATGTAATAAACACAAAGTATACAAACGATTAGGCCTGACATGCTACATCGCCCTAATACTGTGAAAGGTGTTCACGAACAATTATGAATCAACCGTGCCCAAATGCTACCCGAGCACCGTGACCAAAGGGGCATGTCATGCATTTCGGTTTGATACGTAATTGCGTCTATCAGTACGCATTTCGCTGTGGTAATTTATGGGATTTTGCACACCCATGATTCCTTCCGCAGAGGGAAATGCCGCACATTGCGGTACATTGACCACGTGGGCACGCGGACGGAAAGCCTTTTCGAATTGGAGCGACTGTGAAGTGTGAAGTTTCGCGATTGAGGTCGATGCTGAGGTTGTTTGGAAATGCGCAACTGCGAAATGAGCTGTGAGATAACTTCTACTTCGGAAGTTGTAAAGTGCAAAAGAGCTTACTCAGAAATGTATGAAGTCTAACAAATTCTCGTGTAGATTCTAGTCAGTTCTATAATGAGGCGTTAGGAAATGGTTTTATGTGCCTTTGGATCGTTCCTACCAAAGTTTGTCTTATACCTGCATTGTTTATGTTTATGTTGTTTATTTGTCCATAACTCCTACAATAAGACATGCGACACGTCACATCGTTATACATAAGTATACAAACATCAGATAATACATAATTAAATACAACATGGATGGAAACAATACTCACTACAGTAGGTAATACAACAAGTAACATTTAACACATATTACATACACATAAGATTAGCAAATTTGCCTCCAGGTATTCCTCAACGGAACAAAAACTGTGTTTCCGAAGTAATGTGGACACAGATTGCCTGAATTGTCTTATACCAGTAATACATTTGACACACTTTGGCAATTTATTAAACAATTTTATAGGCATGACCGATGGACTCATAGCAGTCAGACCTAATCTATGTGTAGGCGTAAGAATTCTGTCTTTTTCTCTCATCTCATAGAAATCCGCTCCTGCTCTTTCCAAAGAGTAACCAGATGTTTTAATATAAACAACGCAAGCTAGTATGTACATACAAAGCAACCACACTCAGCATTCCCAGCGATTTAGGTCTGCAAGAGTCCCTTCTTTGCTTACCTAGCATCGCACGTAGAATCATTTTCTGACCACGCATGAACCGACCAATTCCACGCTCGTTTCCCCAGCAGAGAATTCCATAGCCAAGAGAGGATTGAACGTAACTATAATAGTATAGTTTCAAGTGATCCCAATCTATCATGTCCCTCAACTGGCGAATAATAAAACACTGAATAGCCAGGGTTTTTAAAATGCTGTGGAAAGTGCAGGACAAACCCGAATCATCTGTAAGACCAAGGAACCTACACGACTCCTGCTCAATTGTAGTACTATTGATTTTAACAAGGAGATCAATCCTCTTAGTGGAAAACAAAATTAGTTCCGTTATCAAATTATTCAGAAGCAAGTCATTGGTTGTACAATACTCCTGCACTTTTGCAACCGCACTGCATGCACTAGCATTCAGGTCAGAAATATTTTTTTCGGATACGACTACACTGGTGTCGTCAGCATAAAGAACTGCGAAGGTGTTGAGATGTTTAACGAGGTCGTTAATAAAAATTATGAATAATAGAGGGCCCATCAGACTGCCCTGTGGAACACTAAGCGATACTGCTAGCGGATCGGAGCATACAGTGTTTGCATCATTACATATCAAAGATACACTTTGATGTCTTCCTATAAGATATGATCGCAACCAGTCCAATGGTATACCTCTAATACCATATTTATAACACTTAGGCAATAGTAAATTGTGATTAATTACATCTCTGATCAAAGAATATCCCAGCAGCAAGGGAACCTTGGTCCAAATGCTTTACGATGCAGTTATAAAAACTCAAGACGGCATCCTGCGTCGATTTATTTTTGCGGAAGCCGAACTGTTGCCACGAAAAGAAGCTATTCTTTTCTAAAAAGTTCAAAACTTTACCGTAGTAAGCTTTGTCTAAAATTTTCGAAAAAAAACGAAAGCAAGGAGATTCCGCGGTAGTTGCAAATATATTGTTTATAGTTTTTCTTATAAACTGGTATAACGACAGCCGTCTTCTGTGTCGATGGAAAAATTCCATATTCAAAAGACATTTACAAGGTCCAAAATATGATCAATGATTAGATCAATAACCTGTTTAAAGAGGAAACATGGGACACTGCCAAAATCACATGATTTCTTAGTTGACACGTCAGTGACTATACATATATACATAGTTCGTCGCGTGTAACAGGGCTTAGATACATACTGCTTTTTACTGATCGTGTGCTGTTAGATTATTAGGATTGTCGACCAATTCAGCTACAGAATTTACAAAAAACATCTGTGACATTGTCTCCATTCTTCGAACCCAAATATCTATCTGAAATTGTTTTCTAGAAGGTGTTGAATGTGCATTAATGTGTATTAAAGCTTTTATAATAAATAAGATAAGGAATGTTAAAATTGAAAATACTTTTTGGAGTAGTTTTCCTGTTATAAAATTTAAAAACTTCCGATTTTCTTTGCAAAACTTATCTTTTCACAAACTGATGAATATTTTGGAATTTTGGATCAAACTTATTTTTAAGTCATAATGATTACATGGATGAAATAGGGATCACTCACTGTGGTTAAACTATGGCGTTATTTAGTTCTTAGATTACGCAAATGTTTAGTTAACCGCTAAATGTAATGAAATATATTTAGGCATGCTGAAAAAATTCCAGGGAGAAAATATTCCTGCCACGCAACATTTACCACTATTCACTTTTCATCGTATACTAAAACCAGATTTACTGTTTCGCAGAAATAATGAAAGTGACTGAAGAGTACGAAGAACATGTTACTAGAAGTAGAAAATAGCGTAAGGAAGCTGGTTGCAATGCAACGGCTGAAAAGTAATGCCCACATGCTTGTAGAACACGAACGAAAACAAATAGCAACATCTGGTAAAAAAGTACATTACAGTACAATTTTTAAGTTTCAAAATGATGTATTTTTATTTTTCACGCATTTCTCCCGAAGTGGAACTGAACAATTCTTCCGAATTTTTCCAAACCCAGGACTTGATAGTTTGCCTTCTGCTCATTATCCAAAATGAAATAATTAACCTTGAGGTCTCTTTTAAGAAAAGGAAAAAATTAAAATCGTAAGGAGTAAGATAAGGGAAGTAAGGAGAATGTGTAAAAAATTATTCTTATTGTTTTGGAATGCTCACTGCCTTAGTGACCGATTTTCTGGAACGTGGGGCAGCGGTAAATTCTTTTCATTGCATACAAACTCCAAAGCATCTCCGACGTTGAGTTTGTTATGCTAGAGGCAGCCTGCAGCTAATAATCTTGCAACACGTCAACATGACACATCTCGTGCGCAACTGTAGAGACTTTGCGAATCCTAAAGTCTGAACCAAATGCTCACCTTCCTTTCTTCCCAATCTTGTGCCTTGCGATTTTAATTTGTGACTCAAGAGAGACTTCAAGAGTAATCATAGCTGTCAAGTCCTGGATTTGGGAAGGGTCAGAAGAATTTTTCAGTGAATGAATGGAAAAGCACGTTGAGATAAATGTGTTAACCGTAATAAATATATGTACAATTTTGAAGCTTAAGAATTGTACTTTTTGTCCGATCTTGCTATTTGTTTTTGTTCGTGTTCTACAAGCATGCATGCATTACTTTTCAGCCTACCCTCGTACAGAGAGATGTGTAAACAGCTTTGAAGAGAAATTCAAAACGCTTCTAATGCTTTCAAAATAACTTGTTTGGCAAAAACCGGTAGTGAACACAGCCTTTTCTTCAGCTTCTGTTTAATTTCAGTTTAGGTTTTTTATATTTTGTTATTTAGTAGCACATTAAGTACAGATATAATTTCCTATTGGTTATTTTACAACACTTATAGCCTTGATCGTTATTATGTTGTTGCATATTTTAGGTTTGTTGCTTAGTTTTAGTTTTAGTTCAAATTTATATAATAAATAACGACAAGCATTTATTTCAGACTTATCATGTTCCATTGAAACACGTTTTAAACTCCATTGATTGGCTTAAATAGCAGTGGCAATTATTATACAGAACTAGCTGCTGGTACGGTATGGGTAGTTTAAAACATACCCCACCAGGTCATGATACCTTATTTATCATAAAAAAGTGTAGTTGTCCTAAAATTTCATTCATTTATCACTATAAGTTTCGGAGATGTTAATTAATTGGTTGTGGATATTTATGAAATACCATATCCGTCACTAGTAAAACTGCTTCTAAAAATCATTTTCCAATTTTATATGGATTTGTAGTTTATTAGCCTTTACATTCTTAAGTTTTGTCATGTCAAAAACATTTGTTTTTCTTTGATAATAATAAAACCACAAATAAGATATAATAGGTTATAATTATAGATTTAAGTATTGGTTCTGAATATCTCAAATGCTTTTAACCTCCATTGGCTTACAAACTATAGTTAGAATTTGCAAGTCATATGTTTTGATATTTCAAAAGGAAATTCACACACTTGTAGAATTTGTATAAAAAAATAAAAAAAAATCAACTTATACTATCTAATAAGCATGGTCTGGTATAGTTGTTTGATACGTATCATACTTGTTGAGAGAAGAGCTATCACTACCCTTTGTGGTCAGTCTAACGCGATTAGCATTAGATTTTTTCAACAAACTTCGTTAGAGGTTTGAGGTGATTTGAAGGCTACTCGTATAAAGTACTTATCTTGTTAACGTTACGATTGGACCAACGCTATAATAATTGATAACTTTGAAGCTACTGGTTTTGAAAATTCGAAACATTTCTGCAAGCACTTTTGTGTGTTAGATTTATTTAATTGTTAGTTTCAATGCGTAAACCATCTTTTCTGTTTGTACCTAGTTGTTTTGTAGTACACATAAATTCTTGGTCAAATTCCACGCTAACGCTTATGACCTATAAACATGTTATCTTTTAAATACTGATAACATTTAACATTTGAATTGTTTTTGTTTTGTACAGCTACAATGTTGCGATGGTTAGGCATTAAATAAAAAAGTACGCTACCTCCTGCATTCTGAATATTGTTTTGCATAGAGTCTTTTATGTTCACTAAATCATCGTGTTTGGAGATCTTCAATCTCCTCATGGCTCTCGTACATCTAAAATTTTTATCGCTTGCACAAAACTTCAGAAAATAAAGACGTCTGTTGACCTCGGAGCCAACGAACCAGCTTATACTAATCTTATTTTAATAGAACATAATTGTAATGTTATTTCGCATATCTGCTCTGTTGAAGGCTACGCATGACTTTGTGAGTGCCGATACTAGGACATCTGTTGCTTGACCGTTTTTAGCATAAAACGACTCTGTTAATAAATAAATCCTTGAGCTGTGAACCTGCAAGCTCTAGAGAGATACTGTTTAATTAGAGAAATTGCTGTAATCCGCAGACTACGTTAAATTTGTTTTTGTTGTGTTTATGTAGGTATAATAATCCAAAATAATGTCATTCGGTCGTCGGCATCAAATTCTTATTTTAAAGATAGAAAATCATTTTTCGGAGTAACAGTCCTTTTTTATAATTACATATTTGGATTCTCGAATAAATTATGGACATATTTTTCTATTTGTTTTCGATTCAGCGATATTTTGATTACAGCAAAATCACATATACAGTGAAGATGTCTGTGCTGCAAATTTGCGTTTCTTCAGTTTAAGTTTCGGGCTTAGGGCCAATAAATGTCTGTAATTAAATACCAATGAAAATAACTAAATTAAATCTTCGCGTTTTAGAAAGAAAATGCTAAATGCGGTTGTCATTATCGTACAGAAAACTGAAAATACATTCGATAACCCCATTAGAGGCAAGCAGACGGAAGCCCATCGATATTTGCTTATTGAAAAATAACGTTCGCTACAAATAAAAAGGCTGTATAAAAACAGAAAACAAAACAAAACCACAGTAGAATGAACAACATAGTTTTATTATTTTAATAAATGTTTACACGTTTCCGTTTGGGTAGAAATTTTGGATATTTACTTCAGTGGTATATTCAAATGTCGTCTTCATCGTGGTTGTTGGATCAMTGTAGACCTTTTCCTTTATATAGCTCCATACAAAAAATACAATGTGTTGATCTCYGAGGGCACTGGTATGAACTGTTGTTCTTAAAATCTACTTTCAATGAAAGGTTGTTTATAACTGCAATACTATTATGGAGACCAGCACGTTTTTGTTGATATCAATGCTTTAACGATATGATTATTTAAAATCCCGAAGTACTCGTACGTTTCTCCGTATAAATTTTTATTATAAATATGAATAAATATAGATCATCTTTAACGAAATACAGCTCCATAACTGCTGAAATTGACGATCTCTTGTCATGTGCATATTTTCTGACGCCCAGTAATGACTACTGCGACGATTAAAAATACTATTCTTGATAAATCTCACTTCGTCAGTCCATAACGATTTCCACTGGTTAACATTCTGCGCAATGAAAACCACCAGATGCTATTTGCCTAGGCATCCTGTAAAGGTGCCTCTGGATATGCACCAAAAGCTCCATAGTGTTCATTTGATTGGTTTCGCTGTTTATTAGCCATGCATTATTGTTCTTCTAGGCCCTAAACTGTCAGTAAGAAATGCAGTTATGCAACAGACGTGGTATGGTAAGATATCTTTCCCGGTATGTGTTCTACTAAGAAACTTCTGACATTCGCCATAAATTAATAACGATTTAATAAAATCTACTGGAAAACTCTGAACGCGACGTAGTGAAAGAACTTTAGTGAAAAATTTATGCAAACAATTTTTTGCCACATACCCGGAAGTGATGAAATTATCATACTTAATTTTACATTTATAATGGCGAAGTGTCTTTACGTAGATTTGCATACTGTGTTTATTATCTTGACGAGATAGAAATGACTTTTACAAGTAGATATATAAAGAAGACTTTTTAGATTTAAACACTGTTTTTTAAATTACTGGTAGCTCCACTTTTGCAAAAAAAAAAACGCGATACATTAGGGGATTTCGACCCATCTCTAACGGATGATAATACCATGTGTGACGTATTATCTCAATCATCTTCCCCCTTTTTGATTGGATAATCACCTGCTACGTGCCCTATCTGCAGAGAGGGAATGCCACTAAAKGTCAAGGATGCCTACGCTGGGATAAAAGTTCCCACATGCGCCCGATATGACGKTTATGGTTAGCCTCGCTCTGAGGAAATGTCAGGCCGTTTCCCGTAATTGTAGGATATTGACTGYAATCATTAGTTTCGTTTAATGGTGGGTTTGGCAATTGCAATTAGGCTGTTTACGAAATGTGTGGAACTGCGCTTAGCGTAGATGGAATTGCATCATGTAATGACGGTAAATGTTGTGATTTTCTCAATGAGCTAATTGCTTCTTGGTTGGTTTTATTTTATTATTATTTTTTTGTATATAAATAATTAACATCCTACCGGTTGCATATACCACTACTTACTTATAAAAAGCGTCTGAATACGACCTGATCAATATCAGATTTTTATCTATTTTAATAAAGGCTCTACACGTCCTCTTGAATAAGGGAATTCATAAAAAAGTTTCTCTTCTTTGCAATTTTTCAAAAATATTTGAAATGCTTTTATATCAGCAGCTGTATGAAGGTATCAAAAGCACAATTTGTATGCATTAGCATTATTTTATGCGTAATAGATCGACTGCCTCTAATCTGGCTTGCTTTAGTCAGTTTGTGGCGGAAATCTTGGACGATAAAGGAAAAGTTGATGTCATATACACGGATTTCCAATATGCATTCGATCAAGTTGACCATTTCGTTCTGTTGAGTAAGATAGAGTGCTATGGCTTTTCTTCTTCGCTCATAAATTTATTTCATTCATATCTACAAAATCGTCAGCTTAGCTTTAAGTACATAAACTATGTCTCTACTTCATATGTTGCTACATCCGGTGTGCCTCAGGGATCAAAGCTGGGTCCGTTGATTTTTCTCTTCTATCTTAACGATATTGTAGACACAATTCACTTTTCGCAGACGAKGTKKAGATATTCGGCAGAGGATTCATTGTGTTTGCAGAATGACCTGGATAGGATTTCTGAGTGATGTGCTATTAACAGATATTAACAGACTTTATTTGATTCTATCTAAATATAGTGTTACAATTTACAACGTATACTGCCTTATTTAAAGCGTGTTGCTAATTGTGTTTTATTTTGTTGCAGGTAAGATAAATCTCGAACTTCGGAGATGCAGTTTTCTTACAAAAAGAGTCATTGGTGAGATTAAATTAGCTAAATTAAATTTATACCACACTACGAATTTTAAAAATCACTGTGCGTGCATTATACATCTTAACAATGTATTTAATAATTACTTCTCAATGCAATAAAACTTCAGTACGTTTCATCAAACTTGTATGGTACAAGCTTGGAATACGAACACGTGCACCGAGCGCTGCCAGTGACGAGGGAGAAGAGCTATCTGTTTGTCGTGTGACTTTGATAGTTTCAAGGCCCTGTTGATAAACAGTTTTATCAGTTGGGGTCTTCCGTCAGACCACGGAAACATTTGCTGATTTTATTTCGTGAATGTCAGCTTTATTTGGCTTCGCAAACGGGGAAGCAATAATACATTGTTTTTTTTTCATGATTGAAACGGAAGTAACAGATTTAAKCGTCGACTTTGCGGTTGGGAACATATTTATTTTGATTATTTTAGTGCATGCTGTCTCTGATTTTAATTTAAAACAGTTGAGATGACAAAATTTAGCAAATCACTCATGGTTTTAGTTTATGATAATCAGTTTTTGCCATTATTTCATATTTCAGTAAAATTCTTTCTTTCACACACTTCTCCAGTTTTATCTTTTGTTCAGTGCTTGTTTGGGCTTTCATTTTCGTTAGATTCTTTTACACTATCTATTCGCATTACAGCAACCTATTTACCTATATTTTGTTACACCTGAAGCTAAGTACTGCTGACTGCATTTGTTATAAGAATAAGTCTGTTTGAGATTGACAGTGTTAAAAGTCACTCGTTGTGTAATACACATAATCTTCTCAGTTGTCAGCATTACTAAAAATTTGTTTTGCCAAAAAGAGCCAGAAATATACCAAAAATCTTCTTGTCCAGCCATAAGTCAGCAACCTCATTTATCGACCGTCGTCCAACACACCGAGAGCAATTCCGACCGTGAAACGGCACATGCGGCGTTTGTTTCCACATCCAGATTCACTTTTGTCCCAAATTGGCGAGGGCAACAGCCGCTTCGTGAAGTATCGAGCCAGTGGCCCCGTGGGGCACACGAAGACATCCAAATCCGGAAGTGGAACGGGGGTGGCAAAGCGTTATTAAATCGAGTTGTATTAATTTTATTCAATTCGGGAGTATCGGCTGGGACGTGTCTGAGAGAATGGAAACGTATGCCTCTGAAGGATTTGTTTATGCATGAGAGATTATGAATGGTGGCTGTTAGGAGGATTAAGGGAGAAGTTTCTGGGTTTGTATGTTGCACCGTTGCGAAGTGAAATGGAATGTAGGGCGATGAATAGTGAATACTAATAATGATCAGCGCTTTGTGAATTTAACCACTCACACACTTTATGAAAACTGGCAGGCGTGATCTGTATTGTAGATCAAGCTCTAAAATCACCTAAAGTATCCGGTACCTTTGTCAGGTGATGATTTTTGCATTAATTATATCAACATTTAATTAAAAACTTTTGGGTACATCGAGGTTCGATCCCGGACCTCCKGGTTTAGCCCTTAACGCRCTATCATTTGCGTTATGTGATTAACTGGTGCTCCATCTAAGGTCAAATGCGAGAGTACTATGCAAATAATTTAATGACATTGGCTCAAAATAATATCCTCTACCGTCGCAACAACCTAGCAGTTAAAGCAGGTGTCATTAATTTGATTCAAAAACGAATATAGTGGTACTTCTAGCATTTGTCCTTAGATCACTTTCAATTACATATATTTGCGCAAGATTTATTCTCTCTAAAAGTTTGTCTTCGTACGTACGGCTGAAAACGTATGAATAAAACAATTTTATTTGTTAGTTTGAAAAAATAATAATACATCTGTACCTCTTCACTGTAATATTTACTGGATAAATCAGTGTTATCTAAATCATTGGATGTTTTTTAAAGAGGGAAATAAACGCACCTATCAAGATACTTCATTACTTTCTTGTAGATCGTCAAATGACAGTGATGGGAAATAATAAATCATTTTACACGTAGGCGTAGAAGGCGAGTTTGTAAAAGGCGAAAATGAGGATGTCAGTTGGATCATGACAATATGGACGCTACGTCATTAAAAAAAATAGATTTCAGCAAAATTATCACGACTACATACGTGAAGAACCGATAGCTGTTGTTATGGGCAACGCTACGCATCATTCCAAACTAATCCTTCTTGAAATTGGATTAAAAAACATCATATCTTGGTTAGATGACCACGGCATTCACACAACAAAATAAACTTAGGTACATACAACACGAGAAGAATAGTTTAAAAAATGATTAGAAGTAAGAAGATTAGAAGAAAGTCCTAAACATAAATAGATTAGAGATTTCTATCAGGAAGTTACGAAATATGAAACCTGTTTCAGAGGGTGTCGTCTTTTTATGAAGATAAAGATGGCAGTCTCATAGCAGGAAGTCAGTAAAAAAGCCTTGTGTCAAATATTTTAAAACAAGCCCGAAGAAGCAACAGAGTAAGATTGCACAGTACTGGAAGAAGAAGGTAACAATGATGACTGCGAAGGAGATTGGAGAGATCCAGACCAGTAATAAGTAAGGTAAAGAACCTGAGAAATAAACAACGTGTAGGTAACAATGAAATAATAAATTAAATGTTGAAACAAAGAGGAGATCAGCTACACATGGAGGTTAGTGATCTTATTCAGAAAGTCTGAGAGGAAGTGTTGTGTGCAGTGTATAAAAAAGGAAATAAACAAAAGTTTGAAAACTACAGAGGGATGGCTTTATTGGACTTTGGGTATAAAGTGTTAGCAACGTATTAGGTATAGGTTAACTGTAATAGCTGAGAAAGTAATTGGAGATTATCAAGGAAGTTTCAGGGCACGAAGATTAGTAACAATTTGGGGAATACAGTACACAAATTCATGTGGACTTAATCGATTTCAAGCAAACATACGATACTATTAAAATAGAGCAGCCGTACACAGCCATGAGCAAACTAGTCATACCTAAGAAATCAGTAAGATTAGTTAAGATGGCAAGGTACAACACCATGTAAAGTAAAGATTGAAGAGAAAGAATCAGAAAGTTTTAAAGCAAATAACGGATTGAAATTGGATGACTCTTTATCAACGATACTTTTTAATGTAACACATTTAAATTATGTAGGATATCGTACTTAATCATCATTTTACAAAGAGTAAAGGGGAGAATATACTAATCAATAATTAAACCCACAACAACATAAGTACATCAGACGTGGGTAATAAACAAAAAAAGACAGAGGGGCGGTAGATGAGAAGATTATATATGGATGGAGAACGCAGAAGAAGGACAAACTGAAGAAGTATACGAGTTACTCTCGGAACCATCTATTATAAATGGAGTCAAGCCTAGAAGAATCCAATGGTTGGGACATTTGGAGTGAATGCCAGAAGGATGTGTAAAAAGATCAGGGAAGGGAAATTGGGAGGTATAAGGAAGAAACGAAGACCAAACTGTAGATGGATAGCCCATCTAAAAGTAGATTTACAAACGGTTGGAATTTGCGGATGGAGACAGAAAACATCCTTTGAAAGGAAGGGAAAGATGACATTATATGTACTCTGAAAATGGGTGAAAACATTTAGATGCAGAAACTTCATATTGAATTTTATGTGTTCTAAACATCTAAAAATTCAGATGATAACTTGCGATATAAACAGCGACAAACATAATCGCAATCCTGCGTAAGTGCCACTTTTACTTCATAGTTCGCTGCAGTCTTTCGCGAAACAATGTCATAGCGTCGCGTTTCCTCCACGTTTATTTAATATTCCGGGACTGGAAGGAAGGATCAACATATTTCCGGTTATGTGACAGGCAAGCGGAGCAATAACCGTTATATCCGGTACATATCTCCAGGTCCTCAGCCGGTGGAAGGATGGCGCGAAGGATAATGACGTTATAAATTGAAACGATTGATCAAATGCACTGGCCCTATACGCTTCTGCACAACTGGATCATGGGAATTTTGTTCCCGAAACTACGTTGGGAAGTAGAATTCTGGGGCGTGTGGCGATTGAGACAACAAGGGAGGGATGTTTTGATACGCGTTGTTGAGATTGTTTGGGCGTGGATGAACCAGTGAAATCTTAATTAGGTGTGATTTTCTCAAACAAGCGAAGAATCTTTAAAGTACTACTCGTTAGATTGTTTGGATTGACATACTTATATATACTTATATGGTAGAGTTGTCGTACATTCAAGAAAATTGAATATCAACAATAAGAATAAAAAAATATCGCAGACTAAAAATGTTAACTACTTAAAATGTAAGATTCTTTGAAGAGTGAGTATTTTTATATTATTATTACACATACAGAATTAGGTGGCAAAGCCGTTCAAATATGATCGAAAATAAATAAATGTTGCAAATTCACATGTCCGACTATACATAAAAGTGTGTGCTTGCGATAACAGCACAGATACAGTAACCAAACAGTCAAAGAGATGCCCCCGACAACGCACACAACGCAAAATATTACTGTTGCTGCGCAGTACACCACTCATCGAGCAAATTCTTGAACACATTTGTAGAACGCGCACTCGCGACTTCTGCAGGCAACGAATTCCATGTTCCGTGGATGCGGTTGCTCAAAAAGTACTGACGACACAGCTTGTGGAAACGTTCACGTACCAGCTTGTACCGATTACTACGTAACCTCGTATCATCACTGATTTCAAAAATACGAATTTCTATTGAATTTTATATGGTTCAATAAGGTCACCTCTCATCCGTCTTTTAGATAATTTGGACAAACCAAGTCTCTGAAGTCTCTGATCCTAAGTTAGATGGTGAATGGCAGGTAAGAGTTTGGATGCTCTTCTCTGCACCCTTTCCAAAGCATGAATGTCGCTTACAAAGTATGATTCCATACACTAGCTGCGTATTCCACAATAGGACGAATATAAATTTTAATGATTTTTGAAAGTAACTCTGGCGAAATATTTCTGAATGCTTTAGAAACTAAATAAATTATTTTATTGGCACGTTTGATAATGTGTCCAGTATGCGAAGCCCACTTTAAATCATACGATATTATCTCACCCAAATCTTTCTATTCCGTCACACCGGTAAGATGCCTTTCATTGAGTGTGTAATTTCGCATAGGATTATTGTGGCCTTTATGGAGCACAGTGCATTTTCCGGCATTTAATTCCAAACTCCACGTCATACACCACGCTTCTAGGTTCTTTATAGAGCTGCAAATGGTGGAATGGTTCACTAGGGGATTTCCAAAAAACTTTGTGTCGTCAGCAAACAGAGACACTCGACAGGTAATTTCGTGCACCAGGTCACTTCTGAACACGTTAAACAGAAGTGGCCCCAAGACCGATCCCTGAGGATCTCCGCTACGCACATCATATGGCTCTGTTAACCGATCCTCCACCCATAGAATATTATAATTACAGTATTTTATGGATAGCGGACGTTTTAGACGTAATTTCTTTTATGTTGCATTTATTATAATCTCAAATTTATTAAAACACATCAGGTATCCAGCATATCAAACCTACTACTAACTATTTATTTTAAATAAATTGAATGTACAGTTATCTTTATTTGATATTCGATATTTATACTTGGTGGTTAAAGTTGTACTTTTGGTGGATGCGCGAACGACAATGCTATTCACGCCGATGATACAATTTTTGGTTTATCATTAGTCTTTTTGTATAGAAAACTAGATTTTAGGAACATCTTTAAGAGATTAAAGAAAATATTAGAGGGAAAATAGTAGTTAGAAGGTCAGTTAGGAAGGAAGGCGTAGTAGTTAGTAAACGTGGGGCTAACACAAAGAATAATAATGTACAGAGGTTAACGGATTACTGTGTAGAAAACGAAATGAAAACAAATACACAAGAGAGGTTAAAAGAAATTAATAATAGATTATAATATTAATTGATTAAAATAATGGATTAGATTTGTTAGTTTTAAAAATACACGTATGTTATGAGAAACATAGTGATCAGTACTTAGTGGAAGAAAAAAATAAAGATAAGAAAGCAGCCAGCAGACAAGTAAATACACAAATAAGAATCAAAGGAGTAATTCGAATGTATATAAACAAGCTGAAAATTAAGCTAAGTATAAAGGAAAAATTCAGAATAATAAACAGAGAAGAAAATGACGATAATATAGAACTAAACTGAATAAAATGTAAGGAACATTAGTGTGGACGGTGAGGGAGTCTGTGGAAAAATAGTAGATAAAAGAAAAAACAGTAGAATGAGGAATAAAAAACAAGTAACAAAGAAAGAAATATGGAACAAATCGGAACTGTATAAAAGAGAATGAAGTAAAAATACCGTAGTCAGTATAAAAAGAGGAAAGACGGCGGTACATGACCAACTGCAAGATCAGTTTATATATCTTGGTGTCTTAGAAACAAACGTAACATAATTTAACATTTCTTTAATAGTTCACATGGAATTGTGTATCGTTCAAAGCTTAGTACTTAAAGACACATACCTTCTTTCCTAGATGTCAAGTAAATGAAGGAAACGATAGAAGACAAATTCTAATTCGCGTAAGGCGGGTGATTTTTAATCAGATTACAATAACCAAAACATTTCGCAGTCTTCTTAACGAATAACATTGTTCCCCTAAAAAAAAATCCTAACAGCACTCTTCGCCGGGCGTACTTACGACAAAGATTGCCTTTTTTGCTGGTATAAGATAAGCTCCGAGTGGCTTTTTCGCTAAGGGAAATTGACGCTGTTATGCCGTTAAGCGAAAACGTGTTTCTCACCCCGTTTCACCCAGTGTGCCTTACTGCCGCGGGGCGGCCGTTGAAAAAGCGGATTTGCATCGGGAAAAATTCGTTTCCTAAAACAAATTTGCTCTGTATTCTTTTCTGATTTCTCTGGACGATTTCAGCACGGGACGCTTTGAGGGGGAGGGTCGTTCAATCAGGGCTGCTTTTTGTTATGTCAACAGTATTAAATTTGTACTTTACCCGGGAAGGGTTTTAGGAGGGGTTAATGACGTTTCAGAATGAGATTTTAGACCACCTGAGTATATAGCTTCAGCATGCGTTGTTAGAGCCAAGACTTGGTCACAGCAACTTCTATTTTTTCTAAAACCTGCTTGTTTCTTCGGAAGTGAGTCTTCAATAATAGGTCTTATTCTGTGGTACAGTAATTTTTCTTAGTAACTTGTAGCAGGCGCTCAGGAGGGCAATGAGGCGGTAAATTCCTGCTTCACTTGGAGGTTTCCTAGGCTTTAAGACACCAATCACCTTTGTTTGCTGAAACAAACTTGGGAGAGTACGTGTATATAAAATATTATTATAGAACAATAACAACCACTTTAAAGCATTCGGCCCCAAGTGTTTCAAGAATTCTGGGTAAATACCATCAAAACCCGCAGCTTTACGGGCTTTCGGAGCACAAATAGCTTACAGAAGTTCTCCCAATTGTAACAACTCTACTGAATGTTCTCCTCATTTTCTTAATTGACGAAGTTTTTCCTTAATTTTTTTTAATTCCTCCATAGATATTTGAACAGAATTGGAGATAAGCTTGTTTATGTGTTTCACTAACAGTTGGTTCTAATTTTTTCAGCAAGTTTCAACTGTTGCGACTGGAGTGGGTGAAGTTCATGCTCTGTATTATTATATTCTATTTTTCCTTCCGAGATTGATTCAAGGATTCTAGATTCTTGTCAGCCAATTCATAACTGGGGTGAGCTTAATACTGTCTATATAAGGCATCAGTTTCTTTATTCCAACAAGGGACGCAGCATTTTCGAAAACCTCTTGGAACTGTACTCTTTGCAGCAGCCTTTTCGAAGATTCATATCAATTTGAGTACTAAATCCTAACCAGTCCGCGTTTTGAAAGTGCCATCTACTAATTGTGGGCGATGTTGATGGCTTCGTGGAAAGTCATTCAACACTTGCCGTGTCACACGAAGGGACGTTAAATTAACATCACAGGAGATGCAGAGGTCTGGATTGTAGTAGATAAGCCTACTTTACCTATTCTTTAGAAACTACACATATACTGCTGTTCTCTCATTGTACGTAAAAGTGGCGGTAACTGTTGGTGAATACCACAAAACAATCGAGCTCGTTTTTCATTTCAAGTCTTTTCTCTCTTAAATAAATATTTAGAAATAAGTACGGGACATCTATAAAAAGGATTGTAAGGTCTGAAAATGTCTGTACGTGTCCATCTCAAATCTTCTGTGTGGGAGTATTGTATATTGCCAAAATGTTAATCTATTTCTATTTTTCATAATTTTTTCGGCTTTTTTCCTAAACAAGTTTTTTCCATACGTGATATACGCACCTACCTTTAACTAAAACTTCAAAATTTATTACTCATATATTTTGCTTCATTTTAGCTACACCAATTAGAATTTCGCAATTAAATTCAGCATGCAGATTGTCTACTAGACGCTATAATTTTTAAATTTCCTGCTGTTGAACCTATTAAGTACTAAATATTAGTATACCAAGAACTATTTTCTAGACAACTTTCGCATATCATGAAGTTAATTTCTCCAGACACACAAAAAGAGTAAAAACATCAATTTTTCTTCATTTTATACAGATCATCAACCCTTCCTTTTCTGCAATATAGTGTGCATATGTTGCACCGGAACGCAATAACGACCACGTTGAAGTGATGGGTCATTTATTGTCCCAGGTTTCCCCTTGCAAGGAAAATTGCGTTTTTTATACGTAGTAAAGACCTCAGTGTATCAAGATGACAGAAAGACGAGCAGAACTAAAATTTATCATTCTGGATGGAATAGAGGGATGTGGCCACTAGTAGTAATTTTGGAGGGAAGCGCAAAAATGATCCCTTGGGTATTCAGAAGCTGCTTAAAACTTCAGACTGTTATTTTTTTATACCTACTATGAAATAAATAGTTCAGGTATATATTGAAGAATTACTAGTACTATTAGTAAATTAGGAGATGTCCTTAGCAATTTTTTACATTCTGTAATAATTTGAATGCTCTATGATAATTTAGGGTGTTTTAGTTTGTTTAGGTTTATTACATGTACATAATATGTGCTACCGTTGATTAAGAATGATTGCAATATAAATAATTTGCTTAGAATGACTTCTGTTCTATGGGCAATTTAGCGCTCCTGAGATGGCTTCTCTGAAAACAACGCGCATTTTGCTTTTCATATTTTCACTCTTCAGGTGTAGTTGATGGAATAGTTTAACTGCACACTTAATGTAGCCCCAGAATAAAAAATGCAGTTCCATTAGCTGAGGGACATAATCGACCAAATAACAGGTTCACCACCATCAATTGACCTTTTTTGCTCGAGAGCTTAATTGCAGTATCAAACCATATTTGGTTCATTTATTCTTTTATATATAAGGAAAAGCGATAACCATTGAAAAAATTAAGGATAATTGTGACGGTTCACAAAGCTATTAAAAACAGTGTTTCTTTATAATGGTTTATTATTCTTATAAGGAAATATAGAGCCCACTAGTATTTAAGTTCTTGCAGTTTCTCTCACATTTGCGTGTGGGTGTTCTTGAGACTTAGATATATTCTACTTATACACACACGAACAAAAATAGTATCAATCAGAAGGGCTAAAATAGACGGATCTATTCTATCTCTTTTATTGGGTTAAATCCTCATAGTTTTCACAAAATTTTAAAAAATTTATATACTGTTTTTTTCTCAATTTTGGTCCCATAAACGCATTTTCCAAACATTGGTGGTTTTAAGCCTCCTGGAAATAAAACTTGGGATAGATGTTACAATTTCAAATTAAACTTCGAAAGCCTTCACTAGAACGAGAGTCTTATAATCACCTTGAAGATGCACAGAAAAGTTATCTCAAAAAATGTGTAGATAGAGTAATAAGCAAGACTTCCAAAAAAAAACTAGCGGTATTATGCTACATTCACAAAAATGCCTTCATGTTCCATATGTGCCATGTACACAAAGTTTGTATTTGTTAACATTACAGAATATGAATTTAAGAATTCGTAATGCTACAGGAAGGAAATATTATTATACGGTATGGAATGAGTCCCAAGCAATTATTGTGATGGATGAAGTAGGGCCAATAACTCTTAAAACATTTTGATCCAAACTTAATAATAAATATCTTATAAATTAGAAATATCTTGGATTTTGCAAAAAAAAGTACGTTTAACGGTTTCAATTCTTTCAAGTATCATTCATTCTGAGGATTTTACATAGCATCGCTTGCAAAGCACTGCCGTTCTTATGCATTCAATTACTGTATCAGTATATTTAGTTCAATGTCTCTTTACAAGTATACTTACGGATAGCAGAGTTCATGAAAGACGATCGCGTACAATATACATTTTCCGAATGTTTTACTTTTTTTACTGTACAGCAAATTAATGTTTTCCCAATATCTGCCAGCATCATAAAAAGGACTAGGTATATTTATGAAATTTTGCAATTGGGTTTTTTCGAAGTTGGAAACTCAAAGTTTATATCTAATTTGCGCAAGCACAGAGGGAGCTGGTTTGATCAACTTCTCTAGGTGAGAGCCAGCTCTACTTTGTTCTCATAGTTGAGACTTTTTCATGATTATTTAATATAACTACATTCAATTGTAAATAAGAATTTTATGCGTGTTTAAAGTCGATAAAATATAAAATTTAGTTTATTGGTGCATTACACCATTTGAGAGGAAGATTTTACTCTTGTAGGGGATTCCTAATGTGAGAACTGATTTAATGACTTCATGGCATTAGGTAACACAAAAATAGGGTAAAGAGTTGAAAAGGTACCTGCAATTGATTATAACCCGTTATGTTGAATAAGGAATTGATTAAGTTAAATATTTCCTAAACTTTTAAGAATAGACTCCAACATAAAAATGGTAGATCACTAAATTTAGATCCTGATGGGGTAAAAATATATATGTCGTTCTATTTAAAAATATTTAGTTATCCTGGATAGAAATTCTTTAAATTGAGTTCTCCTTACTTAGTAAAATATGCAAAAACGTAAGGTGTTGCGCAAGTTAGTGATGTAGAAAATTTCACGGGGAATTGAATTTTTCGAACCGCATCTTTCTAGGTTGTTCTGTTTTGAAGATATTAATTTTTTTCTAGCACGCCGCAAATGTCAAAATTTTCAAAAAACTTCGAACAAAACAATAAGCTTGAGACCACATGTCATATTAACAAAGTGATAATGAAATTCAGCAAGGATTCTAAAAATGTCATAATATAGAGGGTGTCCCATTTAACGATACTGTAAATTAGTTCACTCTCACCCTACTACTAGTTTCGCCCTGTTGGGGCTCATCAGGCAAGAGAGCGGAGTACGGAGTAGCCTCTCCAAAACCATCGTTAGGAACCTGCACTAGATCGGTGTCTATCACAGTTATAGATCGCTTAGCTTTCAGAGTTCCGCTAAGATGGAATTGAGGGCATCTGTCCTCCTATTCTACCATTTAAATTAACAAAGTTGCTATCATCTTCCGGTATAACCAGAAGTGGCCGAAACCTGAAAATATTTTAAACTAAATGTACCCAGCATGAAACTATAACCTACATATTTAAAAAAAATTGCTTCAAGTGGTTCCCGACATTCTTATAATGAAAGCTCGTCGTGGAATACCCTGTATACGGCTCCTTGTGAATAAAGTTCGAGTAGAAAAATACAGTTTTGTGAGATTCAATTTCTGTACAATTTACTTGTGTGAACTTGAGTCTTTTGCCTTCTATGCTACAGAATTTTATTGCTGGCGTATTTTATTTAACTATACGTTGCGGAATCATTGATAAATGTATTAAATCTTTCATCTTCATTATTTGCTACTACATTTTGTACACAGTTTACACCAACGCAGCGTGTTCTGTCTTCGCATATCAGTACTCAACTTAGCTCTTGTTCATTTGTCAAATTTCCCGTCATAATTGTTATGTCATACAGAATTAGTGAATGTACAGCCAAACAATGAAGTTTTGGATGGCACGGTGTTTAAGCGTTATCCCTCATGTGGTCCACTAGCAGTCTTTTTGTTGTAAGCATTTGACCAATCGTCGTTGGATTCTTGTCAGTATGTGAATCCTTCCCAAACGCTCCACGGGTCCTTTCCTTTGACATCCATCCCCACAATAGGGGGCTCAACAATCCGTCATTTGAAGGATTACCGCGTTGGCTTATTTTCTGCTCCAAACAGGTCGGGGCCACTCCGCCATCCGCGTCGCATCACGCCGTTGCAGAATCCCCTTCACGGAATAACCCGAACAGGTCCTTCCTCACGGTCGAAGGACTCACACAGCTGCGGAAGGATCCTGATCCCGGGCAGTGTGACGTCATACGCGGAAGCGGCCACTAACCATCTACTCCGTCCATGCTTCGTACCGGTTACAACGTTTTATATCATATACTTCCGTAAACATGGTGCCGTATCATTAAGTATTCCGATGGGGAATTGAAGTAGTGTGCTGAAATGGGACGTGTTTTAATTAGGTGCCCGTAATTGCTGCGTAATGGGTTAACTGCTAGTGGCCAGTGCGGAATAGAGCCAGGGAAATGTTCAAAGCGTGGAAATTTGGAAAGGTAATTGGAGTGGATTTATTTGAGTGGACGTAATGAAATTGTGTCTGCTTTGTCGCAATGAAGTCAACGGCCTCGCCTGCATTCGCAAAAATATCCAGTTTTGAATATTTTCTGTGGGTTTTTCGAATTTCGCGGTGACCTGATATCGTGACACGTTCCTCGGAAATCTGGGTTGAAAATACAAACTGCGTCCCTCAATTAAATGCTGGTTTCCCTATTGCTGGATGCTTCACTTACAAAATAACCCGCGTTTGTTTCTCACAGACTACATGTATTGTAAATTTTGAATATCTTATTTTCAGAAAATTGAGCTTCAACATTTTTGAGTATTTACGGTAATTCACTTTCGCTTCTCTTCGTTCGCTTTATCTGAGACATTAAGGAATGATTTATTTACCAAAAAGAAGTCGTTTCATTTGTAATGATTGAGCAAATAATAATATTGTTATGGGCTTTTCATGTTAATTTTCTTGATTTTGCAACCAGTGACTCGTACTTCAAAAAACAATAAAGAGCCGTTATTATTTCGTTTGTGTTAAACCTGGTTAAAATGAACTGGAATGAAAAAAGCTTCTAAAAAGGACTTCTTTAAACTTTGTTTCCTTTAAATGAAACAACCTATAGCACATTATTGTCTGATAGTGTGATACAAAGGGCGTATGACCCTTTTCCATATGTTTAAGGCGTAATTGTAACTTTCAAGAAATGGTGTTATCTTTCTGGAAAAAGCAACTTTGTCCTGTTATCAAAACATTTACAAAAATTAAAAAAGACTAACTCCTTGTGCGTTATCAGAATCTAACATGAGTTCACATATCTAGATATGAATGTCCGGCTACGTAAAAATAATGAATTTGTTGTTACTTACTATAGCACCTATGTGTTCTTCCCTTGGTTTGACTCGTGTAAAAATAATTTTGTAAATACCTTCACTTTCTAAATGTACATCCTTAGTAAAACTAAAATAACACATTATTTTTTTCGAATGACAAACAATTTGAATTTATGTTACATTAGATTAGGATGGATGTATGCCCAAACCTAATGTGACATCTGAGGAAGTGAAGACTCTTAAGGATTTGAATACAAATAAGTCCATTACAGTGACTAGAGTAGATACTAGTTCAGCCACAATAATTTTAGATAGAACAGATTTTGAGACTTAAGTTAGAGAACTATTAGATGAGCAAATGTACCAAAAATTACCCCGAGATCCTACTTCAAAAATTTCCAAAATTACTAAGGATCTTATTAAAAGTTCAAATCTTTCGTAGGAGGAGAAGTCTTTTAACTGTTTCCGATTGCATGTCCTTAATTGGCAAAATTTTGTGCTAACTATTTAAAGCCTTAAGTAGGAAAAACCGGTAGTTTCACCAAGAATTCTTTAGTCTTTACTGATGTCATAAAAGGTTTAAGTATTTCAGAATCTGATATTTTAGTTAGTTTTGACGTGGTGTTTTTATTTACGAAAGTGTACATACCAAAAACCATTGATATCATCAAATCCTAGCTTAATAGAGATTAGGTGATACGATATCCAGATTATCTGAGCACTGTTTAAAATCAACTTATTTCTTATGGAACGGTATTTTTTATGAATAAAAATCAGGTTGTGCAATGAATTCACCTATTTAGGTAGATTTAGATATCATTTCAAAACAGTCAAAATCCCGACAAATTTACTATGGAATTAGAAAGCAATGGTAGTTTACCTTTCTTGGATATCCAATATCCAAATCCAGTAAACACTGGACACTTAGGATACAAAGTTTATGGAAAACCGATACACACAGACAGATATTTACATGCCACATCTCACCACCCTCCCATGCAAAAAAAAATAGTCTTATAAGCACGTTATTGATTGGAGCATAAAGAATATCAGACGGCAGTTCTATACAAAAAGAAATATATCACCGTAAATCAGCGCTAGTGAGAAATGGTTTTTGCAATAAGAATACCTGATCAATTTTAAACAAAAGTGCTTGTACAAATCAAGTAAATTCTCAACCAGGACAAAGCGAATGAAAGTTGAGTTTGCCTTGTGTACAAGGCATTTCGGAAAAAATAAGGAGGATACTTAGAAAGCATGATATTTTAGTTGTTGATAGTACGTATTGTAACCGCAAAAGGAGGAAAAATGGAAAATAGTTAACCGACTAAATAAGGGTGGGCCAGCCAGACCAGTAGAGCTATGAGAGGTCACAGAAAAGTTATTAAAATAATCTAGGGGCGCCAGGTAATTGTAACGCCACCCTTATAACGCTAAAATGGCTTTTAATTACCAAAAAAGACAGTAAGCGGTAGTCGGAAAATTTCTAGGAGGGATAATTAAATATTTTTATTAACAAAATAAAGTGCCAAAAAGCAAGAACAAAAGATACAAATCGTGAAACAGGAAATAATTTTAGCAAATACCTCAATCAGTAATAKCAAAGAAAGGCTTTCATGTATGCGCATACACTTACAAATTTTTTTTGTTACAATAATGGTTATATTGTTAGCACTATTAATATTAAAGTCAATTTGCGGTTTGAATTTCCAAAAAAAAAAGATTTAACTCTACTCTTATCTGTCTCTCCTCGGTCGGTGGTGAGGGTGGCTGTTCGTGCTCCCAACGGGAACAGCAAGTACGTACAGCCTCAAGGCTGGGTAGATGGTCTCCCTTTGCCACCACAGGATGGGAAGGAGGCAGAAACACAAAAAAGGAGAGGGATGTAAGGAAACAAAAAGAGGCCAAAGATGTTGTGTGGCCTCTTGCTTGAAACTTGGTAGTTCTACTGACTAATCCACAAAATATGGAACTTCTGACACGAAGCACCCAGAATATCCCTATCAATATTTTTAGGGCTTGAATATATTCAAGTTACCTAGGCGTTCCTTAGTGGCAAACGGCAACACCTCAGAAGTTTTGTAGTGAAACTCCAAAGTTCAAAAATTAAGAATCTTCTTTTTTGACAACTTTTTTAAATTTTCACAAATGACATTACTCCACGACTTGATTTTTTTATAAAACATGCAGAGGTAGCTAAGATTAGGTTTGGATGAAATGTAATGCCAAAATAAGACCGTTACAGTATAATAATTTAGTTAAAATTTTAAGTTTTACTAAAGATAAAGTATCTTTAAAAAGTGAAGGTGTTTACAAAAGTACTTACATAGGTTTAGGCTTAATATCATTATCAACCGATATGTTATAACTCAAAACTAACTAATATAACAAACATTGATAACATCAATAGAATCTGAACAATTTTTGATGAAATTACCAGCTTTTTCTTTAATAAATCAAATAATATCTAATATATATTAGTGCAAAAAGATCCAAGTGAGATAACTTTCTAAACCATGCAGGAGATGTTACTTTTTCCTTTTAAAGGATATTTCTTCCAATGGCTTACGTTATTTGGTATATCAAATACAATGAGCTAAAGAACCAAAAGTATTTACAAAAATGCCGAAAATGTCACTATATTGGTAATTTATTTAGTGGAAGGTTGAAAATGGGGTGAATCTGACAGAAGTTAAAAAAAGGTGTTGTAAAAACAACCAAGTAATATTTACAGCTGAGGGATTATACCAATTGTATCTTTTTGTTAAGCTTTCATAATTTTCTTGAATATTATTGCTCATTTGTGTCATTGTACTGTACACCGTAGTTTAATAGCTCCATAAATTAAAATGTCATGTTTTAAACTGACAAATAGAAATAGGTATGAGAAAAATGACTATATCTAAAGAATTATTCGTGTACAAAAATGCAGACACTTTTATGTTTGAACTTTGGTAGGTAGATAAATCTAATAATTAAAGCATTATTTCTTTAACAAGCAAGTCTGTTTAACGTAAATTTTACTTGTGGTTTGGAATTATAACCTAATTGTTTTTTTATCAAACCTGTCCAGTTTGCTTTTGTTCAAGTCATCGAAATCAACACAGGTTGTGAATTGCTTTGCGGCTATGTAGGCATATGTCATTTTCCTGATTAGTGTTCTGTTACTTTCTTTGTCACTCACATTGTTAGTAAATGAAAAACAAATAAAACAATGTTCAGGTGTTTTTCGATACAGCAGTGCCTACGTTCCACGAGTGTGTCTGATAAGTTAAAAAAAATATTGCGACGTAACTATTATACAATCTTATTTTGTTTTCGTACTCTTGCATCATCTGTAGATAGAGATCTATGTTTATGATTTTATCGAAATCTTATATTTAGTATCATCAATATTTCAATTTCAAAATCGGTTTATATATTTCGTAAAATGTAGTTAATTGGCAGAATATAAAAATATCACGAAGAAAAGAACAACTTGATGAGAATGATATACATAGTCGATATTCACCACATAAGTAATTAATAAAGCTTTTGGATACTATAGAAGTTCTTCCAATCACTGTGCAAGTTTCAGGTTTCCTGCCAGTTGAACCTGTCAGCATCATTAATTTCTGTCTTATTCATAATCAAATGATCTCATACTACGAGAGTTGCAGAAACGAGATAATTATAAATCTGTAATGTGATACCGTTACTACACATCCTTATTACATTGATTGACATTCACTATTTATAGTGCGGTGCCTCAGGAGCAACACTTTTTCAAATCTTGAAACAGCAACTCTAAAAGCAGCATGCTCCAGAGAGTATATTAAAGATTTTATGCTGACTTAGCCTGGATTGTTATAAAACATAATGTTTAGCTGCAAAGATTAGGAGGTTACATTTTATTCACTTAAAATTGTTATATGCCTGTATCGCTAGAAATGGAAATCCCATTAGCAACGTTAACTTAGCTAATGAATGATTTATTTCATTAAGCCACCCTATGGCAGTTGGGTATTTCAGTGTAGATCTCTCGAGACGTAGATATATATACGAAGGACGTAGCTTATGTGTACAACAAAAAACTTCAGACGAAGCCATCAATCACAAGGAGGAGATCCAATTTTACCAAGTATGCAAAAAATAACGTGATATCAGATGTGAACCGAGGTCCAAGAAGTTTAAATTTGACCGTCATCTGCGGATGTAAAAAAAATGTCATTAAGGTCATCTGTACTTTCAGTCGTTATATAGGATGTGCATATACAGTATATATCAGCCAAATAAAATAAATTCGGTAATAACGCTTGCTCACTTCGATTGGTATTTTTAGTTGCGCATTTTTTTATATTATTCGGAGCGATCATTTAAATAATACACACCGTGTTATTCTTTACAATAAATCTGAAAATACTTCATATTTTCGAAGACATATATATACAAGATATACAGGGTTTTGCATTAAACTAAGAATGTTGGTACTGACCACTGCTGCACAACATACCCTGTATAAATAGTTTTTATTATCGAATTTATTATTTGGTTATTTGAGAAGACACCCTAATACAAAAAAAAACAATTTCCGCAATCCATGATCCCCCAACTGATGATTGGGATCTGCACTGGAATTTTATTGGCTGTAATGCGTGGTTAGGTCCCCGGGATTTTGGTTAACGGGCAATAAAGGGAAGGTTGCGTAATTAACCGCTGAGAGAAATAAAGCTCCAGAGATGTAATCAACTTAGCAACGGAAACGCCTAATTAAGTTTTTGGGGCGATTTTAGCATTATTTAGTGCCGTATGCTAAATTAAGCCCGCGATTTATGATGGAGAGCGGAAAGTAAAGCTGCCGTTGTTCTCCATGATTAGTTTAAAAATGATGCATCGTTGAGTGGAAACAGTTATACAAATTGTATTTAACGAGATTGCTGTATTTTGTTTCTCCATTGCGGGGAAATTATTTGCATTTGTAGCTACCCTTCATTAGGGCGTATTCATGAGGGTGATGCGTTTTTATTCGAATTTTGCCGACAGATCGGTATTTCATGAAGTAATTACTATTGCTGTTTTGAAACCGCCTCTAGATATGTGTGCATGCGAACATGTTCAAATTACTTGCAACTTGTCACAGTTCAACTAAGTTCTGTTTCCAAGCGTCAAATTTCATGTACAATTCTCATATCTAGACGTTTAATTTAAAGCCGAATATGCACTAAACAATCTTATGGTGTGTGTGGGGAAGTTAGTTTTAAGGTTATCCCACGAGACATACGTAGAAGTTTGATGTTTGAACACATCCAAACCACATTCTGTAGTTTAACATTTATGACATTTTTAAGAAATCTTACGTGTATGGTTTCAAGAAATGCTGATTTCTGATTAAATTTCTTTTATTTACACACCTAGCGCTGGTACGTACTGAATTCTACCACCACTAATTCACCTCACCCCTATTTAAAAACTACATTACACTTCATTAATTTAACAGCGCTTGAACCGCCTTTTTCTTTAACACCATCTAGGTAGTTTTGGCTTTTTACACGCTTGGACATTATGTGTATACGTTTACAGTTCCAGAACATTCCACATCTCTTCAGACAATTCTAAATCCTCGATCCGTGATCGACATTCCCAAGCCATCTATCCATTGAACTGGATCCTCTGTAAGAATAGCTGTATGCATGCAGTGCTGGCGGATGGATGGCACTGATGGCCCCGCAGAACATACTGATGTCAGTCATTTCAGCCTCCAATTTATAACAATATTTTGCGCAATAGGAATAGCGCAGATTGCAGAATGATACATATATTATGTACTTAAGGACTTCAGTTTGGTCGTTTAATAACCGTCGACAAAGTAGTAACATGGAGAACATGACATAGACAAATTTGAGTGTTCAAGTACATGTTTTATCTAATTTTTTTTTATTGTTAATATAAATTGTAGCAAGTTGAGAGCAAAATTTTGCTACTTTACTACATATTTGGTCTGGAAAGTTGAAAATTTGTATGAATAATTTCAGTGCTATAATTTTTGCTATTTTCTGTGACTATTTCATGAGCTTTAAAGTTCGTTTTTTCACACGTATATTTTCTTATGATGAAGTTTACATTTTTATTTGGTAATTGTAGGTATGGTGTCGCCTATGAACCCCATTGATTCTTATTCTTAATTCAATGCAGTGTTTTTTGACAAATGATTAGCTTATGTTTGTTGTAGCCTTATAGTTACTTTATGGTTTTTGTTTGTTTCATTGAAGTGTTTTCGTAATAACTGAATTTACCGGCAATTTTCAAAACGAAGTGCTTCCTTTTAAATGGTTAAATTAATGGTTCTGGTTTGTGGCAGTGGTAATTTTTTTTATATAATACACGACTTTTATCTTGTGATATCATAACAGCAGATATGTTATGTTGTGCCCTTAAGTTATATGTTCTGGCATAAATTTCTTCAAACATTTGTAAAAACCCGCCGTTGTAATTTCTGCTCATTTTTTTGCTTCCCAACGTCTATTATTATATTCGAGACAAAATTATTCGGAACTCTTCAGTTGGCCGGATCTGTGCTAAATTTGTGGGGAGGAAGGGTTATCGTTTCTGAGCCCAAAGAGAATCTTAAGAGCATTCATCCAATTTTCGGACTATTTGAGCTTTAGACATCTATCCACCTAAATTATAAACGCTTTCTCTAAACTCTAGTTAAAAGCCATTACAAACGTAATCGATTTCGATAACTGAACTGTCATTAAAATGACTTGTTTGCAAAGCCAACCTGATATGTTTGTATTTATTTATTTTTTCATTTTTGAGACGTATGTTATTAATAATTTTGGCCATGTCATGAAAAGTGCAACTTCTTTTTTTTATAATCATGGAACAAAAATAGTTAACCCTTTTTCAGGAAGTAAATTGTTATGTCTTAATTGACCCCAAACTTTTCTGGAACTAAATCGTGCTTACGTATAGGTTGTCGTTTTTCGTTTAAAAATGTTTACTTTTAACTTTAAGTGATAATTTTGGGAGAGTTGGACAGTGGAGATAAATCATTTTAAGGAAGTATTTAATTTATGTTAACGCTATTTGCCAATTAATTAGATACCTACTTCAGTACGTCTGCGTCTGTATGAATATCATTAAATAGCACCCTTCATCTTGATATATAATAGAAGCATTGCCCAAACGTATATAATTCATGGTGTTGGTACGGCATCCTTTGTAGCAGAGCAGTTTTGCTCGTGGACTTCCAGTGAAGACTTTGAATTTAGGAATCTAGTTTAAAACAAAAATACTGCAAAACGCCTAGTGAGAATTCATTACATGCATGACTAATAGTATTAATGTGGTGCAAACCTTATTTTTTTTAATCTCTGGTTGTTTACTCTTAAAAAAGTGAAGATGCTAAACAAGCTTAATCAAAACTACTATCCAAATGGCTCATATCCTTCTGACTCACATCATTTAACAGTATTTTTTACTAAATAATACAGAAGTGTCATTTGCATAGACATCACTCTTTTTCCACGGCTGGCATTGGAAGTGACATTTACAAAAAAACAGTGGAGGTCCCTGGGATACACCATGTCATATTATACATCAGACATGATCCGGATAAAGCATTGCCAATTTATTTTGATAATCTGTTTTTGGTCCAAAACATAGCAACGTAGCATCTTCAAAACGGCCAATTCAACAGAGTTTAGTTCCTCTGAAAGTTAAGTCCTTGAAAGATGGAATTGATGAATGCCGAAGGATCCTGATGGCAAAGATTTATTGAAACCAACACCTTTATTTGCTATTAATTTCATTTTGTTTTCAGAGGACCACACATCCCCCTTCCGCAAACTCTTATTATGTCGTGTCTATTTGGACGTCCAAATAATTGAGTTACATCCCTTATATCAACACTGGCCCGCTCATCCCTGTTTACAACCCCCGAGCTGTAACGAAAACGCCTTCGCTGTATTGCCCGAATGAATAAATTATGCATATCGCGAGAACCTCTTTACCGGATTAAACTTTCTGCCTACTCGGCACTTTAAACTTAACTGCTCGCGGAGAATCCTGAATCCTCCGGTTTTCTCGTCGTGACTAATGCAATTAATTCCGTTTTTATTGCATCGTGGGCCCCGACGGCCGTGCGGACAGGACGTCGGAGTACGTTCCGATGTTTTGCCGGTCGGATATTGGTTTCTTACCGGCGGAATCGCGTGGTGCATCTGACGCTGTCGGGAGCAGATGATGTATGCAGMTAATGCARAATTGGTTGAAAGCGGGCCCTCCTGGAGGCCRGCAGTGCGGMTGGAGTGCTCTCTGTTAGGTTGAATGGAAGCTGTATAGGTAGMCGATTKGAAAATTGATGTTTATGAATATATTTGCCTTTAAAGAAGACGGATCACTTCGGTTTCGTTTGGAAGAGAGATGTAAGGGGTTTGGGATTCCCAGTATATCTTCAAAGTTATAACTAAATCAGAAATACGTCGGTACTGCGGTTTTGCATTTCGTCGGTGCTGCTTAATACGGAATATAGATATTGATGTTTATTTTCTGACGTCCTTTTGTGTTAATTTTTCTTATTGTATTTATTTGTAGGTTCTGGCTCCTTTTTTTTAAATTAAAGACACTTTTTTCTAATAATATAACGTTTTGATCTATAATTAAGGTCTATGTCGAATATTTTTATTTTATAATTTGTCAATCTGCAAAATAAAAATATTCGACAAAGACCTGAATTATAGGTCGAAACGTTATATTATTAGAAAAAAGTGTCTTTAATTTTAAAAAAGGAACCAGAACTTACAAATAAATACAATAAGAGAAATTAATACGGAATATCCTCATATTCCCAAGAGCTGTAAAGACACTCTCACTATAAGGGCTGGCAGGTTTTATTGGCAAGGGATTTTTTAACAAAACTGATCACATTAGTAAATTTTGGGGTGATAGTTTCCAAGGAGCACATATTAAACCGTCAAGACCTTTTAATGATAAATTAAAATTATTAATTTTTCTGAACCCGATAAATCTGGACTCGTAAGGAAATGAATAGCTGAGCAATACCAACCAGACATATAGTTCCTTACATTAGAATGCCTTGTTACCGTTTGTAAAAGGGGCTTAGTTTCTTCCTTCCTAATGTTTTGAATTGTAGTAAACTTGAGAGGTAGGGTACTCACTTAATCTTATGCAAGGTCGCTACGAAGTATGGAACTATTTCAGGTTCTGTTCAACCGATTTTTCTGAAATTTTCAACTGCGTGTGAGCTCTCGTTTCCGAGACATGGGCGCAAGCTGCATTTTTTTTTAATCTGAAGGGGGTTAAAAGGTGCATAATTAAAAAGTTTTTCTTCCTGATTTCAAAAATGTATACCACTTGTACAATTTATTGCTTCTGAGTTGAGAAAATTGTAAATACAAGAATTGAGACTGACAAAGAACGAAAAAATGAAAACTATTTTCTTTATCGCTAAAATGGACAAAAAGCCAGGTGTTGCCATTTTTTTTGACTGGTGATAATTTTCGTTCAGTTCGATCAATTTATTACGAATCGGGTAACCTAAAAGTGAAAAAGAATAACATGATTCCGTAAAAAATGCAGTATTTTTTCAGATTTATATTACAGAAGATGCTCAAAATGTTCCCCATTTACTTCCTGGCAGTAATGCAGTCTTGAGTAAAAGTATTCTAATGTCCTTTGTAGCATATTTGGAGGTAAGTTCTGAATTTCTGCCCTGATTCGTCCTTTTAAATCTTCTGCATTATGTGGCCGATCAGCACCGTCAGACCAGGGGAACGTACTGGGCATTCTATCGTTCCACTCCTACCAATCCATCTGTCTGGAAATATCGCATTCAAATATCCACGAACGTTGACTGCAAAATGGGGCGGTGCACAATTTTGTTGAAACCATATCTCTTCAGAAGGGCGCGCAGCATTTTCATGATTAAGGAACAGGCGAATAAGTTCTGGTATAAGTGTTCGCGCAAGAGCTGTAAATACTTGACCGCATTCAAATTTCCATCGATGAAAAAAGGCCCAATATCGTGTTCACCGATAATACCACACCAGACATTCACTTTCTGAGGGTGCTGTGTGTGGACTTGTTCCATCCAATGTGGATTTGTGTCCTTATGTCTATTCACATTACCGTTGAGGCAGAAAGTCGCTTCATCAGAAAACATAATCCAATTTAAAATGTTTCTATCTTCATCTATCATGTTCATAGCAGTTTCGCAAAATTCTATCCTACGATCGAAATCATCTTCGGTTTTGTATGAATGAAATTTCTCTTTTTTCAAAATTTTCTGAACAGATCTGCTAATATGGTGAGTGAAAGCACGCTCTTGTACGGAACACTTGGGATTCTCTTACAAATCTAAAAGGACATTGAAGCTACTGTCCTCACTCGCAGCAACCTTTGGACGTCCTGGTTTTTAACGATTTTTAACACCGCCGGTTTCGTCAAAACGTTGCAATGCTTTAATAACTGTTGATCTGGCAATTGGTTCAGATTTTCATGAATTGAGAGTAGAGTGCAACTACTTCCGAATAACTTCGCCTTCTATCTCTGTAACCAATCATCATCAAAATTTCGATGCGATCATGTTCAGTTAACTGAGGCATTGCGATTGCAAATAAAAAAGTGAATGAAAATTATAACGTCACGAGGAAAATGGGGACACCTGGAGTTTTTGTTTTTACTTAACGATAACGAATTATGGTTTTTATCGCGAAGTTTTTGTAAGACTCAAGTTTGTTATCACACCTTTTTCAACTCAGAAACAATAAATTATACAATTGTGATACATTTTTGAAACCAGGAAAAATATGGTTTTCAATGATGTGCCTTTTGACCCCCCTCCCGTTCAAGAAAATGCAATTTGCGCCCATATTTCGGAGACAAGACCTGACATGCAGTTGAAAAAAATCCAGAAAATGCATTTTAATTACCCATAAGCCCATGCACAATTTCAGAAAAATCGGTCGAACAGAACCTGAAATATCCTGCTGGTTCCATACATTGTAGCAACTCTGTATATTATATACATCCCTCTGGAYATGGTCATCAAGAAATTGCCTAACCAGAGCAGCATAATCTTGTTCCATGACGTCAGTGATTTGGGAATAGATTTGTGTTCCTCGGGGAGCAAAGTACGTACGAATATGATCACCCAACATCCTAACGCACAAGTGAGGATTAACGTTGCCCTAATATCTGTAGTTATGCCGATTAACATGATCATTTAGGAAAAATATAGACTCGTCTGAGACGCGAGTATGGTAAAGGAAACATTCCGTTAGGTTTTCACGAAATTATTGCCGTCTGTCAAAATGATCTTCATTTAATAGTTCATGCAAATGTGAATTTTGTAAGCTGACTCCAAAATTTAATATACCTTCAGAGCAACATGACCCAAAAGCAGAGAATTTGGACGAGATTATCGATCCGATTCTAAACCGATCCAATCCCTGCATTTCCAGTAAGCTACAAGACATATGGACAAATTTATCCGAATGCAATTTACTGATGCTACCAGAAAATATAAACAATTTCTGCACTGCAATGGCGAACACTCAATTGGTAATATAGCTAAAAGAATACCATAAGAAGTAAGTACAATTAGGTTGTTTCAGTTTTTGATACATCGAGGGCCTTGGATATAGGCGATAGTTTTTTTCTAAAATTGAAATTGCAGATCCAAATATTTCTCCAAGTTTCTCGTTTCTAAAGCAACCTAATATTTATGTTTTGAATGTAAAATTGTATATTCGACTTTACCAACTCTGAAAATGTAACAAAAGCAAACAAGGGGAAACGATTTCTCTTCCGCCAAGTTATTTGATACCAGCAGCATTGTTAGAGCGCTGAACCATTATTCATTCAAGCGAATTTTCCACAGGAGGCTTAAATTTTACTCCCTTATAACTTAACGGAGGGAAACTACGAAGTTTCCTGAATTGCGCTAACAATGTGTACATTGCGGAAGTGCTTTGGTGTTCTTACTGTCAGCGCGCTAAATTGCGCATTTTGACAGTTCATTAAATGCGCTTGTGTTCGGTCCCTGCGGTCGAATTCACGTCATGTTTTCAATATGACAAACGATACGTTGACCCCTGCGGTGGAAAATGAAATTCCTGTTTGTTTTGTGCGGTGAACTTTATACGCATCCACCCCAGGCAGTGTACACACCCACGAAGCCCTCTCGATTTCGATACAAAGGAGAAGGTTTTCCGCGTTTTATCGTTGGGAAATTTGGTCCTTAGATCTTTTGAATAAGGGGCATGGTTTGGAAAAGTGAGTGTTGGGGGTTATACGTTGTTTAACATTAMAGAGAMAGTTTGAAGCTTTATTTTCACTCCATCTTAATCTTAATCTGAGTTTTACTGTCGCATGTCATATTTAATAAGTGGGTACCGTAAAGTGGGACTATTTTGTGACAATTTTATGAGTTCTTTTAATTTAGGTATCCCTATTCTTATTTCTTGTACTGTTATTTGTGTTACATTGAGGTTTAATATCTCTTATACAAAAAAATGTGGCTAGACTTTTATAGTGGACACGTCTTCTACATAGCAAAAAAACTTATGGCTTTTTTGACTAGAAATAGTAAGAGTTTTGCTTAATACCAGGTTCACATGGTTTTTCGTTTTGTGGCAGTTGAAGAACACTACAACTATAAACTCTTTCCTTAGTGCAATCTAGAATTTTTCACTTGTTCGGCATAATTATTTACGCGTTTCTCAAATATGCTTGTTAATGTGAAGAGACTAATACATTTCATGCATTCTCCCTACCACAGTAGATATCTACTTCGCAGGTTGTGTGTATACAGTGTTCTACTGCAAAAACCTGTTGGCGTAATACCTAATGTCACCACTAGATGATACTGGTTACAACTAGTAATGCACAGAATGTACTACAAAATGAGTTGTAACACGTGCCCACGTCAAAAAAAGATATGAAATTGCCTCATATTATATTAATTAATATTAATTATAATGTTACTACCATGCATTTATGTCCTGAAGTTATTGATAAAATCAAAATACAACTTGCTGCTGAAAATTATGGGAAATAAACCGTAGTGGGCACTTAACTAAAGCTTGTCATTCATTAAATTAATATAAAAAAGTAATATGAAACAGATGTATAGAAAATAAATGATAATTGGCGTTCTTAGTGAGAAAAATATAAACCATTGCTCATAGTTTTAGCTGCATTCTCATTGCATTCCTCTTGTCTTGACATCTTTTGTTAGATGTTGGAAATCGTTTGAATTATGTCTGTATCAATATAATATTGTTATAATGTACTTAAACAATTCCATACTTATATTCTGATTGAGGCAAATAATCCACTGTTTCTGGTTCCAGACTTCAAATTTTTTATACCGTTTGCTTCTAGTTTGCCAATCAGCTTTTTCAAGCGACGAGCAAATGCATTCTTAGGTACATATGTGAATCCGCTTCAGTGAATTTAACATTTTCAGTGTTCTTTCATAAATCTAAAGTAGGCAACATCTGAAGAAGATACATGGTATATTGAGTTTTTTTTTGCACCAGCCAGAACGTTAGTGAGGAAGCTTTTAGACATTTGATAAACCTCGTGGATGTATACCGAATGTTTTTAGATCTTTAGCCTTTTTTCCTTCCAAAAATTACAAAAAGTCATTTTACAGATGAACATACTGTATATTATATTCACAAATGAAAGCTAATTTAATGATTTCATCAAATTATGATTTCTTTGGACGTAAAACTGTATGAAGGTATCACCATAACCTACCATCATTAAAATTTGGATTCGTTTAGTCTCCGTTATATGCACCATTTTCATTAAACATGCAGATTCAAGGATTGTCAATGTCCTATTTTTACAAAGTCGGCTTTACTACTACTTCAGGCTGGACCAATTATTCTAAAACATAAAGTACCAGCAGATTTAACCCACACTACTCTCACGAAAAATTTGCTCTCTAACACTAGCCATGGTGTTGATTTGACGTACACTATTAGTCTATTAATTAAGTAAAGTGTTATTATAAAGTTTCAATTTTAAACTGCTGCTGTCTTCTGCCTATGCTTCCTCCATGCTCATCCTAGACATCTTCACTCCATGGACTAAATGTTGACAGAAGCAGCGAGACGCGGTGTGCAATCGTCCTGTGCCCTGTTTCTTCACAGGTTAAATTTTTCTTTTAATCCGGAGGGTCATAAACGTAGTTTCTACCCGTATATTTTTTTGGAAATAAGAAGAAATCGGAACTATTCTACTCCTACTATAAACGATATTGAAAGCATATGTGTTTACTTATATTTTAAAGTTTTGCAGCATATAAGCGTACCGAGTGCAATATTTTTTACTTATTCAGTCATACCTACATATATGCTTACATTTAGACACTTATTAAGAGGCGTTTGTGACAAATGCATTTCGTAGGGCAACTAATCAAACAGATTATTGCTGATTTTAAACCGTGGGGAAACTGAGTACCTCCGACACAATTAAATGTGTTCATTCTTATCACTAGGATCTGTCGCGGCATATACCTGAGTGCTTAATCGACCTCTCTGAGCATACCCTGCAAAAGTATGCTAAAACCATTGGCTTTTCAATGAAAAAGATGGAGAAGAAGCAATGCTTGATGGAAAGCCAGGTAATAAGAAAGTGGAGATACGATTATTTAAAATCTGTGAAAATGTATAGGCAGGAAAATCGTCCAATATGTTTCCTCGACGAAACATAGTACGATACCCATGATACAATAAAAAAGGATGGGTTGATGACTCAGGGAAGTGCAACGTCAATATTCCGGCGTCAATAGGAACAAGAATAATAATTCTACACGCAGAAGGTGAAAATGGTTTCGTTCCTGGAGCCCTGTATCTTGGATGTAAAAACTTAACAGAAGCAAGCGCCGATTATCATTCTGATATGAATGCGGAAGTGTTTGAAAATTGGTTCAAAAACATTTTTTTGCCCAAATTGCCACCAAACAGCGTCATAGTAATGGACAACGCTAGTTACCAMTCGGAGCAACTGGATAAAATTCCAAATACAACAACTAATAAGGCAACCATTCAAGAGTTTTTAAGAAAAGAAGATTTATATTTCGAAGAGGACTACACAAAAAAAACAATTGTTGGAAGTGGTTGGCACAAAAAAATTTTCGAAGAAATTTAAAGGTGACATTCTCGCTTCTGAATGTCGACACACCATTCTACGTTACCCCCCATATCATTGCATTTTCAACCCCATTGAAATGATATGGGGGCTTCGACGAGGGAACACCGATGGAAAATTTAGCAATGAAATGCTGCTAAAAATGAGGCACAAAGCTGAAATAACAAGTGTCGATCCATGGAGAAATTCAGTGCGGCATGTACTGGACATTGAAAATCGGTACTGAGCGAATCATGAACAAGAATTAATAATAGAAGTTAATCGTGATTTTAGCAGTGAAAGTGATAGTGAGTAATTTATTTATTTTTATTAACAAGCTGTAGTGAACATCATCGATACCGTGTATAAATGTTATTGTGCACCATTGTTAATAATTGTTGTTGTAAATAATGTAAATAATTTTCTACTTACTAATTTGTATGTTTTTATATTAAATTTGTATAAATTCATTATGACATGCAAAGGCTTTTATCTTATACATCGGAAAATTTAAACGCAATAAAGTATCACATAAAAATAGATCGCGTGTCGCGCCAGTTAGCGTCAGGTCTGCATTAAATAAAATTTGTTATAAAAGTTATAAAGATTTCAATAATTTATAGTGGAAAAGTTAAAATTAGCCAAGAAGATTTTTTTGAATACGGCCCATTTAGGAACTTTGAAGCGTGCCACTAATCCCAATAGTTTAGGACGGCCGACCATAAGGTTGTAAAAACCCTCATTTACAATACAATAGTTTACGACGGCCGACCATCAAGCTCTAAAACCCTTCGCATAAATCAGTCTCATAGATCGTTGCTTGATACTTTATTTAAGCATCGTGATCGCCGAGTCCCTCCATCTTTTCCCCTGTTTTTCTTTCACTTTTACTCCTTTTCCAGGGCGCCCCGTGAGCTCCCACAAAACCAACATCGTTCAACATCCTCTCACATCAATCGAACAAAATCTCAATCCATTCAACCGATCGTCCATTCGACACGAACTTGCAACCCTTAACGCGCCGTTCGACATCGCATTAACTTTCTCCTCTTTTCTCACGCAGGGTCTCGACCCCATAAATTCCACGGCCCAGCTGCGCCCCCTCAACTCGGAGATGACGGCGCCGCGCATCGACAGCTACCGCTTCTCGATGGCCAACCTGGAGGACTCGCAGGACGTGGACCTGGACGCCATCCTCGGAGAACTGTGCGCTCTGGGCACCGTCTGCGACAGGGAGATCGGGCAGGCGAGGGACAGTAAGAGGATGTCGGGTGAGCTGAATGAATTGTAGTAAAGTTAACTATCTTAAGCTAAAAACAGATCATAGTCATGCGATCGATCTGATTGTAAGCCCAAAAACATTAAACAGTCTCCAATGATGTAGACAATAGTAGCAGACAGGAGAATAAAAAACCAACGGCATCCGAACGGACAGCCGAGATTGCTCTTCTACTTAACCTCCAGAGCAAAAAAAAATATGAACACCAAAACGCACGCTAAGCAACTGTAAAAAAAATAAAAAGGAAACCAAAAAATGAGTGAATAATTATATAGACAAAGCTCTTTATCACACATTTTTAAGACGGATTGACTTGGTTATCAAACAAATATGTTTTAACTGTTTACAGAAAGGATAAGTAGAACTGTGTTTAATATACCTAATAATGATAATAATAATCGTCTCTATTAGCAAATGGTACACATTTGGCAAAATTTAGCCAAAGGCTATTCTTACATTTAACCTACTGGTACCAGGATACATAATATTCATATAATACAAATAATAAGACAAATAAATCTAAGAAACAAGAAACACTCAAGTCAAGCAACTATTGTTGATCCAGCAAAAGCTTCTTTAGGAAACATTTAAACGACAACAGAGAATTGCAAGAGAAAATTCTTTTACAGAAATTGTATAACTTCACGCACTGCAAAGTAAAGCTCCTACAAAATAATGCCGTGCTGTGATTTGGCATTGTTAGGCGGTCAATTTCTCGAATTGCTCTATTGTGGATATCACCTCGAAAAACCAGCTTCCGACGTAAGTACGCAGGCGCACCAGTAATTATGATCCTGTACACTAAAGCAAGCAGATTGTATTTCATTCTAGCTTCCATATTTAACCAACTGATCTTTAAATGACATGTGACATGATCGTATTTACGAAGGTTATTAACTAGCCGACAGCATGAATTCTTAGCTTTTTGTATTCTGCCCATAGAGGCATGGTCTATACAAGAGTAATACAGAACATTACTGTACGAAAACACCGACAGCGCCAAACCTTCACACAGACTTATCTTTCTTTTTTCTATTCTATTCTATTCAAAACATTTTTATTAGCATAAAGTAACCTCTACCGTGCATAGAACTTACCAGAATATTTACATGTTTTCGAAAACGCAACTTGTGGTCTAGTACTACAACAAGGCATCGAATACTTTCCTGGAAAACAAACGCATGCTCGTTTATTGTAATATTCAGTTGTTGCATAAATTCTGAACGAGTAGAGTTCGACGAAAGCAACATAACAACAGATTTATCTGCATTTAGCTTCAAGCCACCTTCACTGCAATACATAGGAATACACCCAAGATCAACATTGACCTCCCTACAAGCAACATCTGCATCAGCAGGCCCAAAGCAATGTAAGATCTGTAGATCGTCTGCATAACCTTGTATGTGGCAGAATTTGGCAGACGAAAATAGATCGGCAGTATATATTAGAAACAATACAGGACCAAGCAACGAGCCTTGGGGTACTCCTGATGTAACATTGCAAGCAGTTGATAGTTTATCATTTACTGGGTCCTGCCAGTCAATTAAGATATACTGAAGCAAAGAGTTTTAGAGGGAACCATATAAATGTGTTAAACGACGCTTACCCATTTCAGTATTACATAATAGTAAATCTAACAGTTCTTTATGTCTCAGATTGAGATGATGGACATCATCATATCTTGTTATATAGATGTGATGGGCTTCTCGGCAGCAGAACCTTGTAAAAAAAGGCAAGAACCGTGAAATATTCTAGAATTGTTCATTTTATCATTTGATCATATTATCTTACGCCGTAGATGTTCTGACACAAGCATTCTGCAATTTCTAGTTCTGATTTTATCAGCAACCCTCAGGCGTGGACAGTAGGCAAAATGTGGAATTCCTAGACCGTTCATTAAAATCTACTTCATATCTTTTTGAAGATGTGCACGATTTTGATAAATTTGTTTAAACGAAAAATGAACTTTTTGCAAGGTTCTAGACACATGAGTATCAATACAAAGATCCGAATCAATATACACACCTAAATTTTTTGCAACATCAGCAACAAGAATTTGACTTCAGTTGAATGTGAGGTTGACTACATTTTTTTACCACAGGCCTGTCGCACTAACGCGACCAAAAATCACAACGATTGACTTCAACGAATTTAAAAGTAGTCTATATCAAAAGATTTGTAAATTTTAGTATCATCAGCATAGCAGTGTTACTTGATCTCATAACATGTTCAAAATAAGAAGTATATATCAGAAATAATGTAGGCTCTAAGATAAAACATTGCGGTACGCCTTTGTCAATGGATCTAACATTGGAAACAATTGCACTTGCAATGCCAGGACCTGCAAACGATTGCTTAAGTAGCATGCTATCGGATCAATTGTCGATTTACTAAGACTAATAATTTCATGGGGTACCATATCAAAAGCCTTTGAATAATCAAGCAATACTGAAATTGTAAATTTCCCTTGATCGATTTCAGAAACAATATCAATGTCACATGTACGTAGTTTTTTTACGCGTAAGCAGTTACATCTCTACATAGCTACACAGTGTAAAGAATGTAAAATACGCAAAGAATCAAGAAATTAAATATAAAATAATTAAAATTTATTTCTAGAACATAAATGCTATAAAAGTGATTATGTAAATGGGCAACATAATAAAGTAAACTTGTAGTAGCATAATCTTATTTTTGTTTGCTAGCTATTTATGCCGATCTAAATATTAATCTCCTTCTCGTTAGAAAAAATTCCTCTAGTTAGCTGAAAAAAACTGCTATTGTATCAACATAAGGGCATGCGAGTTTGTAAAAGAATTTCCATGTAAAGAATTTTCTAACAAAAATTGACTGGTCTGGAAAGGGACTGTGATGAAAAAAGCAATGAGATCTGCTGTTTCCCTGTAGAAGTTTAAACCCACCCTAGTCATAAATATCAAATAAAAAGGCCATGCTTTGCGTACTTACCTTGTGTAGTATTTTGCTCGATGTTAAATATTGAAAAAACTTTAAATAAATCATTTTCATTCAGAATATTGCTGCAAGTATACCTCATAGTATTAATTAGAATAGACATTTCTTCGTTTTTCATATACTTGCAAAATATATACAACTCGAACAAATTTGACCCAGATACTGAATATGGTCGTCGAAAATCTGGAAATTTGGTGACAAAACATAAAAACAGTCTTTTTCTTATAATTTTTTGTTCTTTAGCATTGTTTACATATAAACGAATAATCCAAAATATATTTAATATGCTAATTTGGATCTACACAGTAAGTGTCTGTAACTTGGAATAAACTCTTTACATCGAATATGTTGCCGTGGAAAGGAATTTAAATAAAAATCATTGAACAGAACTGGTAGTTTTTGGCGTCGGTTTTCAAAGCTATGCGGAATTGAACAGTACTGTTGGAAATCTCATGTCAAGATAAATAATAACACTAATGTACGAAAAATCTCACTATTTTGGGTGTATAGTTAAAGTAAAGAATTTTTTTTCCAAACCCAAAACTTTAATTAATATGTTGGAAGCGGTTTCTGGGCTTTCCTAGTGATTGCCTGATGATGGGACCCCGAAACAGATTGCACCATATTTAATAAAGTTTTGGGTTTGGCTAATAAAGATTTTTCTTTGCATTTATAACACTAAATACGCATCCTAGTGCTGATAGCTTTATTTTGCCCTTGCGTAAAAGTAATTCCTTTGCTGAAAAAGCTTTTATTCGACGCAAGCCTTACTTCACTGAAGGTAAAAAGATTGAAATATTGATGATAATTGCATACTAAGAATAGACAAAAACAGCAAACGAAGTTATTGATATATTCAGAGAATAATATCTTGATTTACCAACAATATTTCAAGGAACTGTAAACAGTATTGCAAAGCAAAGATATGTATTTTCTCATCGGCAGAAGTCAAGCTCTTTAAGAAAACTAAAGTTCCACAAGCCTAGCTAGCGAACATAAATTTAACAATTGTCCAAGGATTTACTTAAGACCATTTTGACAGAAGACTCGAGAACTGCGAGCAAATTATGGATTTACTGTATGCAAAAGGTTTGACTGTTTTTTATTGGGTAGAACATAATCCATTTTAACAAGATGGAGCGTGTCTCCATCTGCAAGATACTTAGTATTTGAGGGCAGATGGACAAGTGGACCTATTGAATACCCACCTAAGACTCCAGACCGCACTTCTTTGGATTGCTTCTAATGAAAGTACTTGAAAGCAAAGTTTTTAACAGGAAATGGGCAAATGTTTAAGAGTTAAAGGCACGACTTGAGTGTAGGGCTAATTTCTGCCAAACTAATCAGAAATGTTCTTCTAAGCTGTCATCATCAATGGACAACATTTAAAGCATTTGTTAAAGTAAGAGTATTAAGGAACAGAATTTATTTCGCAACCTGCTGCTTTTTAAGTAGTATAGATTATGCGTTTCTGCACGTGACTGCTGTCTACTTGCTAACATGACGTTTCATTAATCTTTCACGGAAAAAACTCATCGATGAAAGCAACAAAAGAGAGAAGCGCCTGGCCTTTATCCACGCAGTGAAAATCTCAGCAGGGACGCTCATTAAATGTACTAATTAGGGTAGATGAATAATACTAATTTGCCCAGTTTGCCCCGGTGGGAAAGTTTGTTAGCTAGAAGCATGTTCCGAGAATCCGCGCTGATGTAGCCGGCTTATCTAGAAATTTTATGTTGTAATAATTTCCGCGCACTTAACGAGAAGAGAGGCAACGGCTAATCCCCCGGGTTAGCACCGAACCGCCTAATTATTAATAACAAAGGATAGACTAGCCCAGACAAAATGGATTTTCAGGCAGTGTCGCGTAATCAGCTGAATTAATGAAGCAGTGGTTTTCAGCTGGAGAAATTAAAATCTCATTTCTTTTCTCTTTTGGCATGAAGTGTCGCTGATGTTAACAGTTCTAGGGAGTCGATCCTTTACCTTTCAATTGTTATTTTCATAGTTTTTTTTAATAGCGTGACGGGCAAGAGAATAAGGCCTTAAATGCATAGGTACCACGCATCGTAAACATTTGCATTTTTTAAAAGGAATCTTCATTAATTCACATTTTAATGTTTCAACTGCTAATTGAAATTGATTAACAACCAGAGCGTTTTGCATTTGCTTATTTTTTGGGAAAGCTAAAGTATGCAACTTACTAAAGTAAAGACACTTTCGTTGTCACCTAATAAAATTTTATGGCAGATCACAGTCAAAAACTTTTATTGTGGGGTGACTCGCAATAAATCTTCCAATGTACCAAATTTCAACAACCAGATTTTATATATTATATATATATTAAGAAGAAAGCCTTATTCAGTGGTCGGTAGGTCTTATCATTTTAGTTTCGTTCAGTTAAGTTTGTGATCTCAAGCAGAAGTGTTACCAGTTAATCAAAATGGCTTTTGGCGTCCAGTAGATTTTGACAAAATGTCCATAGTTGTAGAACAATCTGCATCAACTAGTGATAGAAGTGGTAGATGTAGTATATGGCAATTCGCATTTAAATGAAGGACTAGAGCAATCAACGCCTACTCGTGGATCCAGTAACGACGTAATTGACGTAAGTTCCGAATTAGAGTGTGATGAAAATACGGTGCGCAATAAGCGAGGAAAAGTTTAAGAAATTGAAATGAAAGAGTGCATATTAAACTGTTATGATACTCTTGTGTCCGAGAAGCATAACACTCCACTTCGAAGGACTGCAGAATTATTAAAAATAAAGTACTCCACCGTAAAGAAAGTCGTCGTTAAAAGGCATCACAAACAAAAAGGAATTTGGCACACGAAAATTTAAAAAGATAACATATGCAATGCATATTCCAAAAATGTGGTTCCAACTGTAAAGTCAGTATTGGACGAGTTATTGGACGACGGAATCGAAATCCCCTACAAACTGACCCATTTTCGGTAACTAATAAGTTTAATTATTAATTGTTAAGTTTCATTAATTTTATATTTATTACTTTTAGCAACCTCCTTTGAACCATGGGATTTTCATTTCAAAAATTAAATCGAAGGCGTTACATAATGGAATCGGTCAGAATTGTTCACGCACGAATTCGTTATTTAGAAGCCATCGAYAAATTTCGAAGTATGAACCGAAACATGGTCTATTCGGATGGGACTTGGTTTGATACCCATGACGTTAAACAAAAAGGACTCACAGATAGATCGCATAAATGTGTGTTAAAAGCACCACCTTCTCGCGGTAAACGAGTAATCATTTTTCATGCTGGTGGGATTAAAGGGTGGGTATCAAATGGTCTCCTAATATCCGCCAAAAATGCCGTGCAATGCTTACTGTCACGAAGATATTTCATCATCATTGTTTGAGGAATGGGGCCAAAAATAGTTACTTTCAAATGTTCCTACTGGAACTGTTATTGTTATGGACAATGCGCCATCTCATTCAAGACAAACCGTGAAAATTCCAAATGCGTCGACAAGAAAGTCTGAAATAATTAATTAATATGGTATTTACTAATCTAACGTAATTATTGTCAGTTTTACTCACGTTACTTATATCTAAACTATTTTTTTAACTTTTATTTTCTATATGTACTCCTCAAGTTATATACTACCTTAAATTATACTTACTAGCCTTTATGATTCTTACCAGTTTGTATACCGCTTGCAACGTTTTTTCTTTATTATAGTCTTTATTTATGTAACGAGTGTATTAATACTTACCTGGTCCCTTACAAGTAGTATCCATCAAACTAGTGATAAACGTGGCATCTTCGAAAATACCAAAAATCCAATTCACACTTAATTGACAAAAAATCTGATCTATTTTCTTCTGCGTCCGACGTTATCGGTGGAGAACTTCCGAACAAGTTTAATATTCCGGTACCGAGCTTATTTCAATATCAGCATCGGCTCCCCTTCGCAAGCCCATATCTTCTATTCGAGTAACAATACTGACTGGCGCACACAAATCGAACTTTTCTCCATATCTAGCCCCCTGGGCCATTCAGAACTTTTATTATTAAAAAGTGCGCCCGCTTCGTACATATCCGATAGAATTGTATGGTTTATTCCGCAAGGATTTGAATAAAAATGGGTTTAGATAGCGTATAACACGTAACTATAGCTGCATACATGATTTACTCCAAAAACAAGTGTCTGGAAACATTACAATAATGTAATTGTTATGTTTCTGTTTATGCATAAATCTATTATGCAATTAAAATTTTACAATTAATTTAACTTACAATATACGTCGTCATTTTGGCGCTATGAATTTGACATTAATATCATTGCCACCCGAATGCTAATCCGTTTTTTAAAGACTATTAATCGGAGATGTAGGTTCAAAATTTAGTGTATTTCGTTGCGACAATTATTAGATTTTATTATCTCTAAAATTTCTAATGAATTTAGTAAGTGGCCATTTTGCTCAATATGTAAAATATCAACATTACTATTGATTTCAAAAGTGTGGCCTGTATCTAAAAGTTGGTTTGCAAATCTTATATGTTCTTTTATTCTTGTTTTAAAATTTCTGCCTAATTGTATTTAGATTTATGCCTCTTGTAACCGCTGGTCGGACGAGGAGACGACATTTATCCACGAAACCGTTTATTATACTCACATAAATAATTATAATACTTACTGTAAAGTAAGGCCCATTTACTATTTACTAAAATAATTATCGGATTTTAAAAAGAACTATTAGAGTAGTAAAGAAACGGAAGATTTCTACTAACGATGCATTTTTGATTACTAGTAAAATTTCACGGTTGGAATCCTTGAAGAATTTAAAATATTTTCATAGAACGTAGCATTGTAAAAACATTGACACTGTTGGGCTTCAAATATAGTAGTAAGTTTATAACGAAACCATTCTATAAACTCTGTCGTCATATGGTAGTCTACTTTAGATTCCTGCAAATTTTGTCTTTATGGATCCAACGTATAGTATTATAATTCTTTTACCTTTTGAATGAGGTAAATCAATTTGACACTTTTTTGATTTGTATGTCTATCCTTTTCTGCAATTTGATGGGTATCATACCATGTTTCATTTAAATAGCATATTTTCCTATTTTCTTCTCTATATTTGTTTATTTTAGTAAATATTGATATCACTACTGACTTATACGTTCTCCGATTTCATTACAACAAGAGGCTTGTAAACTGTTTTGTACGAAAATTCATTTGTTCCAACATAAAAATGTATGGTTCTTACCTTCTATGTTGCTACATCAGAAGCATTACCTTGTATGTTTAGGTTTCCATCTTCTCTTTCATTATCTTTATATTCGTTAACTCCAAATTTACACTGCTGCCACATTTTCCCCAAAAATTTTATACGATAAATAACACAACCAACACACACATATTTATAACAAAACTGCAATTAAATTTAGCAAATGTGTCTTATCTTAATGCTCATAAGTTCTTACAAGATCAAAATTTGAAATTATTTTGTCCTAATCTGACCCCAGTGCTGATGATTAATGCTTATATAATCATGATGTTTTATGTACAATTAACATAATTGTAAAACTATTTGAAAGTTAATTTTTTGGGTCTGTCCATTTATACACTTATTTTGAAAGCAACGATACTTGTATGTTAGGAGATCTTAAAGTTGCAGCCTAAGCTAGCTAACTAGTGCTTTCCCAAGTAATATTAAATTAACAGTTCACTGTTATTTATCTCTTAATATACTCTAAACTAATGAAAATCGCCCCAAAAATTTACCATCTTCGTGTTGTTGCACGATGAGCAAACTGTAAACATTATTGTAACTGAACGAACTTTTATTTAAATGAATTTCTTGGCTAAATATGGATAGCGATACACTGAAGAAAGAACTGCATTGGCTGTTGAAGTGTTAAATCTGCTGCAATATCATTGAGCGGAATGCTCAATCAAAAAAAAGTGTTTAAAAATATTTTCATTGAATACTTCACGACCTTTTTAGATTAAAGTTTATTAATGTGTAGTTTAATAAAAGTTCTAATCCCAATATCATAAACATGATTGCAGTGATTGTATCATTTTATAATTTCTTATTTCAACGATCGAATTACATATTTGGACTATAAATGATTTAGTATGTAAGTCCACGTTACACATCAAGAAAAACTTTTTAATAGCCAAAGCGAAAATCAATCTGAAATTTGCTAGTTTTCTTTGTATTTAGTCATGTACCTCATTTATTACCAATTGATTAGCTTTTTATAGTGTGCTTTTTGCAGTATAAACATTCAGCAGTACTGCAGTGGCGTCCAAACGTTGCGTTGTCTAAATTGAACTCAAACTTTTTGCAATCAAATCATAGGACACTATACAGGTGTCATCATTTTATAGAGAAAGTGTAAAAAACGTGGCAAATAAAATTTTAATTATAATATTAAAGTAAAAAGTATCACTCGAGAACATTTTGGTGCAAATTTAAAATTTTTAACTTTTTAACGTGCGTAACAAGTCCTAATTTCTTTTTTTTTTCCTTGGGCAAAWTGAGGTCGCTTTATTTTATAAAAACAATCATCTTCAGCGATGCGACAAATTTTTAACTCAACTATTTAGTAAATTAACAATATTATCTCATTTTCATGTGGAATATCTTTATATTATTATATTATATTATTAAAAAGCAAAACCMTGTTTCCTTATAGAGCTCCATGCTCCACTAATTAAGAMTACCGKGAGTAAATCAAAAGTGAAGTACCATCGAAGTTTGTTACATTTGCAAACAATATCGAGATGACAGTTTATTAAACATCATATTTCATATAATTTAGTCCAAGAATGTGTTCTATGATGTGAAAATTTTTTTTTTTATAAACCGATTTAGTCGTGAAATGTAATAGGGTAATCATGCGATACTAAATGTTTCTGATGCTGCAAAAATGTATAATGCGAGACATTAATAATGTTCAGTTCAATTCAATATCATGTCCTAACTATATCAGTTTAAAATAATATTTTATTTCTTTGCGAATTTCATGCTTTGCCGATTTTGTAAGTCTATCGAAAAAATAAGGTTATTCACACTTCAACTGAAGCCTGCATTACCTTCTTTGGCGACGAATATCATAAATGTTAACTGAGAAACGCACTTTCCGCTACGTCTAAAAACAGCCATATGCTAAAACACTAAACCGGTCGTAAATGCTGTTCCCCTAAGCCACGCTAGGTAACCCGCCACTGGCACAGCCACAAAAATAACCCTAGTAAACTTTCACTTGATCCTTTAATGTCTACGCTGCGAACGTGCTCGGATTTTTATGTATCCGTTATAACGATACTTCTTGCTGAGGTTTTTTTGTCAGTTCCAGTTAAATTGGAATATTTTATATCTTTAATAAACCAGTTGTCGCACGAGTATCGTTGTTCGGCGCTGGAGGATAATAAATTTGTTGGTCAGAAAAAATCATAATAAAAATGTTTATACTGTCTCGTAAAACGAAACGCTTCGACGAAAAATTGAAAAAGAATAGTCTGATACCATACTAACACGAACTGTACAGGTTACTCTTCCTAGCAACTTTTATTATGTAAAAAATGCATCTGAAAATATTTTATACGCACGTGTGGTACACGGAGGCAAAATACAATACAATATATGAATAATTTATTATTTTGTACACTAAACACTACCTAGATAAATTTTTTGCTATACCAAATACATGGAGATTTTTTTTAACAACGCACCTTAAATATTTTAAATACTGGAAAAAAATTTTAAATCCCTGGTGGCTGTATTTTTTAATCATTCATAAGTTTAACGTTGACACGTCTATCTTCAATACATGGTAGAGGACGTAGCTACTCTGAGCTAAAATGCTATGACATATCAATGTAGGTATCTGTACTTACCGATCATACCAACCTTCTGTGTAGTTAGTAAAGCCACCTCTAGATCATGCATTACCGATTTTTACCAAATGATCCCTAAAGAACGGCGTAAAACATATCCGCGTCAAAATATCAACAAATAAAACAGTTAATTGTTGAGATAAGTTTTTAAGGAATAGCACTTATTTTAGCAGGGTTTACAACCCTTCAAAAATTATGTTACATACATCACCTGAAAGCTTATTTTAGTTAGTTAAGTGATTAGTTTAGACATAATGTAATTTTTTAAGCTGCAGTTAAAAATGTTCGTTACTGCAGCCCAAAAATGTAAAAAATATTTTCTTTTCGCGTTATTATTATATAAATAATGATTTGTAACGACAAGAGTGTAAATATAACTATAACCATAGAATCCATCCATGACTTTGCAACAGATTCTTTACAAAGTTTGTTCTTTCCATACAGATGAAAAGGAAATCGAGATCAAGCATGTGACTAGTGTTTTTTTTTTTAAATTAGGGTGCCGTACGTTAAATACCCTTGCTGTCGCAGGAGACATCTATCCTCAACAGCGTAATAAAAACTATTTCTTTTCTTCGGTAGTTTAATAAACCATACTCACTGTGACTGTGACCAAAGCGTTCTTATTTCAACATCTTACACAATTAAAAAAAAGTATTTAAAGAAAAGGAAAGAGATAAATCGCAAACAAAGCAGATAGTTAGCCCATTCAATAGAAATTTTCTAGTCACAATTCGTATTGCACTAATGTGAAAAGAAAGTTTTGTAGTATTTTTTAATAAGGTTCTAGTAAGGACTAATTTTTATTGTAGCTATAAAACTAATTTTTGTTAAAAGGTCTATTCGATTTAATAAGCAACTTACTTCATACTGATTGATCTACTATCTCGTAAATGAGTGAAACTTGGGTCGTTCCATTTAAAATTTTAGAAAATGTGTCTATCCACTGTCCATCTCAAAAGATCACTCTTTATGTATATCATTCTGTTGTTGAGAAATAAAATATTACACCTCATCCCAAGTAAGACGTTTTTAGTAACAGACGTTGATATGCGGGAGATATTATTTCATGTAATTTTGCGCTTTTATCTAATAATTTTTACTTAGACTACCCATATAGCGTCAGCGATACCACTTAAGTTTGGTGGAGTTCTCTAGGGATTTAAATTAAGTTAATAATTGTGTAAATGGAGGCTTTGTATATAGGCTTTGCGCACTCGAGAGTGTCTGAGAAGCCATTAAAGCCCTAGATTGCCTTAATGAATCCGTTGATATAATTTGTGCATATACCGACTGGAAGGCACCGCGACAAAGAAAAATTGATTTGAAAGCCCGAGCTTACGCTACGAGTGAAGAACAAAGCCACCACAAAACCTGTAAATTTCGAAAGTGATGTAGTCACGGGTTGCTAAAATACAAATCCGCAGTGCTTTCATAATTAAAATCTATTTGTTTGCAGCACATAGCGTTCGACATTGTGCTCTATTTGTTGCGCAAATGAAATCACAGTCGTTAATCCCGTTTCCTGTATTGATTTTAATGATTTATGCGTTGTTCGATAACTGCATTACATGGTATTGTTAGTGCAGGTCTATCTATTATCTACGACAATAAATTATAATGTATGGTAATTACCCGTTATGTTCTTGTATTTCTTTGGTATGCCTCTCGAGATCGATGTCGTGCTAAAGAAAGTTACAGGTTTATGTACGAGAAACATAGTTGTTTATCTATCGACGGTTGCGTTCAGTTCTAAGATATTTTTGTGCTGACGGTATTCTCAGGTGCACAAGATGGATACACGATAAGTTGGTCCAGAATACAGTATTTTAACATCTTAGACAGCACTTTGGGAGTCATTTTGTAATAATCGAACGGCGAACACTAAAAATTGGTGGGGGTGCTAATGAAATTTACTATTCCCACCTTTTGCCACCAATTTAATAATAATTTGAGCGCTATTAAATAAGTCTTTTAAATTGTATTTATATTAGCACTGATAAGAAAATAGCGCACTTATCTTGTCTTTGACTTCTGCGGATTATTACGAAACTTAAAGAATTTTTATGATTAATATTAAAATTTAATTTCTCAAAGGTATGCTGACACCAGTCCGATTTTGAAAGGATTGGACGCCCTTTAAATTAATGCGAAAGAAAAGTTAACAAAAATTGATAAAAACAGATTGATTTTTGACACTGGTTTACACCCCTCTTCAGAGAGTGAGTATCGTAGCCCTGAAATGGTTTAGGGATTCTTTCTTATACGAGAAAGCGTTCAAACACCCTTTGTAAAGTTTGGTAGTTTAATACGGGCTTAATAAAATAAAGTATTATAACAATGAAAAAAAAGTGATAAAAACAGAGTTTCCTTGGGAACTGACAATTGACGCACGAATTGAAAGATTATTATTTGATCTTTTGTATCTAGACAGACGGTGTTGATGACTTAAGCAGGAGTAAGCAAACTTATTGACTCACTACGGTATAAGGTATCTAGTAATCCACTTTAGTGTGATGGATCCAAACCAAGTAATTCGTAGCTGCACAAACTTCTATTCAAACACCCTGTAATTTCGCCCACTGGAGTATAGATTCCTACTATTCTTCCCAAACTTCCCCTGGGATCTTCAATTCAATGTTATATGACTGAAAATCAAACTTGAGGCCCGACGAAGAACTCTTAAAATTTTTGACTTAAGATCGAAACAGTAATATGATAAAAAATGCATGTCTATGCTGTGCTGTCTAAACCTCAACCAACTGCCGATAGATCTATTTCGCTGTCATTACAGCTCATTAGTACAGTTTAGGTCTAGTGTAGACAGCACGGCATAGAACTGGTTTTGCTTATATACCAAAGCAATGGTATGATGTAAGTAAGAATTTAGGATGGCAATGCCATCTGTCAGCATTACACTGGCATGATGACAAAGCCACCTACCTGCCTTAACGGGTACTACTTCCTAAAGGAAGTGACCTGTAGCCTGACAAATTGGCATGCAACTGCATACTTCAATTTGACAGCAAGCCCCCACGGCACTTTTTGCTAGCAGGCAAGAACCAACATACATTAAAATGCATGTCTCTCCTGTGCAGTCTAAACCTCAACCAACTGCAGATAGATCTATTTCGCTGTCATTACAGCTCATCAGTGCAGTTTAGGTCTAGTCAAGACAGCAATATGATATTTGGAATTTCTTAATACTCAATTTTTACATCTTATCTTGGTGCTGGTTGAGGGGAGACTCTCTTGTACAACTTAACTTGATGATGGCTGATGGGAGACTCGAATTTGACTTTGGTTTTAACCTTCGATCGCCAATTCCTACCTTCTCATTAGGTGGATGTTTATGTCTGGATGATATGATCAAGGCCTCTTGGTGTGAAAAGCTGTGCTATCTGATTGAACTCTTTCTGTAGGAACTTTATTGAGAATTGATTTCTAAGAAAGTTACGCGAAGTTCGTGCGTCCTGCTTGAGTCACTATTATCACCCTGAGAACTCCTTACTTAAAGCACAGCATAACGAACTACAACTTAGGTTGGTACCGCATTTACAAAGTACCCGGTATTTAACTTTCACTAATTTTTATGAATACCCAATCGCACACTAGAATTCCGGCTCTCAATAGATAGTCCAAAGAATTGCTTTCAGTGTCGGTCCAGGTCCTTTTTCGGTAATTGTATACCTAACTTTGAAGTATCCAGATTCATGATTTGCTCACTTGTATTATGTGTATTTTCACGCAGTGACTGTTAAACCAGGTCTTAAATATTTTGCCCTCCACTTCAAAATTCTTGTTTCTACAAAACTTAAATGTTAAAAAAATCTTTTTTCACTAAAACTTTCCTGGCAACACTTGAGTTCCATAACGCTGCGAAATTGCTAGTGTAAATTCTTAATGGTTAAAACCGTGTTTTTCTTATATGCATCACGTTTGTTCTCCTAGCTTCACCTCCTGACGTTCTTAAATCAGTGTACACATTCAAAATTATAATTTGAGGGAGTAGCGGCAAAGTGCGATGTTTTGAATCGCTTGGAGAGGAAGGCTCTTCGTCATAATCATCATATTTTTTAATCTGTTATTGTCGTTTAATATCGTAGTTTCTAAGGTACATTTTCTTAATCCTTTATGTGTTGTACCAGCAAATTGCCTGTTTTTTTGAAAAAAAGCGAACTTAGGAACGCCAGCCACCTGTTTTTGTTTGTATGTTTTTTTAGATTTATAATATATTAATGTACTTCTATTTATGCCATAACTTGTATGTTCTTTTTATTTTTTATCTATAATACTGCATAGTATCACTAATTACTGATATTTGTGATGTTATCAAAATCTGTTTCTGGAATACTGTGTTTTATTGCTTCTCTACACCACACTTAGGACCTACTACAAATAAAAAGCTAATCCATAGACAATTGGCCAACCATTAAATAAACGAGTATAGGACAACCAAACTGGAAGAGTAAAAAACTCCTTTCCAGAAAATTTACTGGCAAACTTTAAGACATACTGTGGAATTGTTTGTAAATGCTTTGTCTAGCACTATACATTTTTGGTTTCCTCTTTAATTCCAAGTATGAGAAATTATTATCATTTGATGCTTTCAAAAGACATTTCTTGTTCATCATCAAGCATAATCATGAAGTGTGTATTGTATTTTTACATGCAGTTTATCCTTTTTGTTGCAGACTCCCAAAAACTTTCCCAGCATCTATCAAGAACGCATAGCAGGTCATCATCGGATACCCAAAAACTAAAGTTAGACCCAGGAGAGAGTGACATCATGCTGAAGACGGACTCTGGTCGTACAGATTCTCCTGACAACGATTCTGCCTTTAGTGATACTGTGTCCATGTTATCCAGTGAATCCTCTGCTAGCAGCGGAGGCAGTGGAACAAAACCACAGAGCTTGCAGTTAGGGCAGAATATGCAGGTGAGTGTCCTTTATCTTTAGAAAACAAAATGATAATCACAGACAGTGCATTTAAAAGGAAACTTGCTTGACATTTTTATGAATTAAATATTTGTGCATTTTATATAGATTATTAATTACCCCAAAGATCTAGAAAGAACATGCTTTCCTATTGCATAAGACAGCAATAAGATTTCATAGAGCTGCATTGATAATAAATTAAACAAAGTCAATTAATGAACTTTAGCATTAATTAAAATTGTATTGATAAGACAAACTGGACCTCATCCAACGAGATAGTAATTTAAAATGCATAATGCGTTTATGATGGCAACATCACACATTATTCATCACATTCTCTGCTTACTCAGCTATAAGGTGTAAACAATGTATATGTGTTGTGTTTTCCTTGTAAATAGCATTATCATTTACATTCAAGTCAAATTAGATTAGGTAGGAAAGATCTGCCTAAAATGGCTTGTATTCTTCAGGACGATGCGTCAAGACTGAAGGCCGAGAAGATTCGCATGGCCATGGAGAAGATCAAAGAAGCCAACATCCAGAAGTTGTTTGTTAAAGTCTTTACTACGGATGGTTCAGCCAAATCTCTTCTGGTAGATGAAAAGATGCTTTGTTCATATGTGACTAGGCTGTTGGCTGATAAAAACCATGTAGCCATGGATCCCAAATGGGCCATAGTTGAGCACCTTCCGGAATTGTACATGGGTAAGTCTAAAATGTCATCAATAAAACAAAATACTGTTTTGATTTAATCGTACCTTATCAGCATGGTAACGAACTGCTTGTTAGGTATCAATATTCCATACCAGTGCAGTATTGATACTACTCAAAGGTATCAGGGTGTCATAATTATTGAAGTATCTAAAGTATCTAAATAATTGGCTCTTATGTGTTCATGTATTTCTATATTGTCTGTGCTATTAAGAAATTATATTTAAAACCCCAGTTTGCGATCACTTTTGCTCCCTTCAGGGCCCGTTTTCTAAAGAGACATCAAATTAATTACAATTAAATGTCAGACCAAAGTGAACAGATTAGATGCTGAGGCTTACGGGAACATAATGCATGAACATTTAACAGTAATTTCACCAGATTATTGTTAGTGAGATTTTGTTTTTAATAAACTTTTTTGTTTTTATTTGTCTCTACTTATTGTTAATGTTTCTGGGTTGTCCACTCTTTTACAAATGAAATTCTGTTATGCATAATAGAGTTTTAGATATAAAAGTTTGAATAGCGAAGCAAAATTAACCATAAAACAGAATTTGAAAATGATGGTCCTGATTTTCAAATTTGGCACAAAAATATTCCAACCCGCAGATGGCACCACAACAGAAAGGTGTGGAATGGGACGTTAGCATTGAATTTTTTATGAAACGGGGTTTTTCTTACTTTAAATTCATTCGATATTTTGATGCTTTCAATACTTTTGATGCCGCTAATACACTGAATACTGTAATAATTTGGATTCTTCTTATACTTGATTCAAATATTTTGACACTTTCAGTAATGCCTATAACAGGCTTGATTTATGTAGTGCACTGATTTGCTTCTATTCCACTTTTAAGAGAGAATTTACGAGGACCACGAGCTTCTAGTGGACAATCTCATGCTGTGGACCAGAGAGTCGAAGAACAAGATTTTCTTCGTCGAACGCCACGACAAAACGAAACTTTTCACTCAACCAGAAAAGTTTCTTTTGTCACCGACTGACAAGCGCGACACTGCCGATTATGATGAGCATTCACGTAACATGCTCCTGGAGGACTTCTTCACCTCCACAACCCGTAACATCCCGGAGGTGGAGGGACCTCTGTACCTAAAGTCTGAATCGAAAAAAGGCTGGAAAAAATATCATTTTGTACTTAGAGCATCTGGTTTGTATTATTTCCAAAAGGAGAAGGCTAAATCAGCGAGGGATTTGGTGTGCCTCGCGACCTTTGAAAACAATCAGGTCTACTATGGAATCGGCTGGAAGAAGAAATACAAGGCTCCGACGGACTTCTGTTTTGCAATCAAGCATCCGAGGTTGCAGGAACCCAAGTCCACGAAGTATATCAAGTTTTTGTGTGCAGAAGATGCACAAACTCTGGAGAGGTGGATGGTGGGGATGAGGATTGCGAAGTATGGGAGACAGTTGATGGATAATTATAGGGTGCTGATGGACGAATTAGCGCAAGAGGATCTGGACATTTTAGCCAACGCGAGGAGCTGTTCTGTTAGTTCGATCGCGGTGCAGTCCAACGTTACAATACCAACTCAAGGGTAAGTAACATATTTTGCTGGTTATTCATTATCAAATTGGATTGGACCCAAAAAGTTTTCGTTCATGAGAGCTTTTTGTTTTTAGTTTGTACAATACATTTTGACAACCATTTACAGTACAGTTCTTTTTTATGTTGTTGATGAACTGTACCATCTCCAGTTTTATTTCGTCTTTTGTTTTAAAGCTATAGCCAACTTTTTTTTCACTTTTTCCAATGTCAGTTCTATTGCCTGTATTTTTATATTTGTTTTTAGACTGGTTTATTTCCCACTTCAGGAACGTGCACTAGAAATTATGACATCGAATTTATTACTTTTATTGTATTTTTTAAAGAAGAAGTTAAAATAGAATTGCCCATATGTCTTTTTTATTTTCAAAATCCTTCTGCTTTTTAGTGAATTCAAAATCTGGTGAAAACATGCAAACATGTTTCTAAAACATGAAGATTTATAAATAATAAGAAATACTTCTATCAGGTATCCACCAAGTGAAGCAGGATACAGCTCCCAAAGTGAGACCTACTCAACACCTAGCGATGCTTCGGGAAGACACAGCAGAGCAAGCAGTTCTAGTTCCAGTGGTTGCATGTCAGATGGAGCTCCATCAAGCTGTGAAAATGCTTTTGACTCTGAATTTCCAATGGGTAAGTGCGTTTGCACCATTCATCAAAATCAAGTCTGTTGTATTTGATGATCTCTTTACTAAGTAACGTTTTTATTTGCAGGTACGATAAAGCGAAAACCTTCCATGAAACCCAGTCTACCCTTGACAAGCATCACTAGACAGTTAAAGGAAGTGGGAGAAAATAGAGATGAGGTCGATATGTCGGTTAGTCCCGTATCAGAAACCAACACAGGTAAAAATTGCGCTACTATATTAGTTTTACTTTCATTTAACATTAATTCACTTTTATTAGGAACCCTAACAAGGCGCCACAGCAGGAGGAAATCCAGTAATTCCACTGATGATTCATCCAACAGTGGAACTCTCAAGAGACAGCATTCCTACAAAACCAGGGGTTCTTTGGAATCGATGGGAGCAAGAAGTGGCAACTCCACACCTTTGTGCAGCACACCTGTACGAGACCGTGGCTCACCATTTGGGGAAAGGGAACGATCGTCTCCATTTGGAGACAGGGAAAGAGCGAGTCCGTTTACGGAAAGGCCACCTAGCACCATTAGGAGTCCTGTTGTGCCTACTGTTGCTGAAATGCCATCTTGCATGGTGAGTGTTTTAAATTCCTTAAGAATAAGTTGCAAGAGAAAACTGATAAGAATATTAAAATGCAACAAAATTTCTACACCTCTTATACTTACCTAATTAGGGAAAAAAATTACATGAGTTTTTTTGTACTGTTACCATAGTGAAGAATTTTTAATTTAATTTCAGTAGATTGTAMGAAAAACAATAAAAACATAAAAAATACTTAACTAAACTTAAACTTAACTAAAGCAMCCAAGAAAATTTATTTGTGCCATWCTTCCTGCTGACATGACCTCTGACTTGACCTGACCTACGAAGAAGTTAAAAGGGGGCACTAAAACCCAAAATTGTTGCTTGTGCTATTATCCTTATTATTCTTTTCTTTTTCTAACAGTCAACCACTGTTCTGAAGATACATTCTTCCCAACACTGGTAATGTTTATGAGGTCGCTCATTTTTTTCTCTTGATGTATTTCTAGTTCAGTTTTATTGATTTGGGGCCAGTATATGATTACTTTTTGTTTGTGAATCCTAAGTTCTTGTTGGTTGTAAAGAAACACTTTGTTTTTGGTGGTATTGGTTCTTACTCTCTATTTTGTCTAGAAACTTTTTTAACCGAAGTCTTGTTGCTACTAAAACTAAAATACCATGGTTTAGCTAATATAAGTTCTTAATAAATCATTTTTCTATTGATTTGGATTTGAGAAACTCTAAAATTCAGTGATTTACTTTTGTTCAAGTGTATTTCATGCTCTATTTTGTTTCAGACCGATTCCGTTACTTCTCTACCACCACCACCCGAAACAAACGGCGAGATAATCAACGACTCTCCTTCCTACCAATTACCCCCGCCACCACCAGAAATCTACAACTCCAACCTCTCATTGGACAGCCTTCCACCACCACCCAATCCGAGCGAACTTCCTCCACTGACGGGTGAAGAATTGACCGGAAGCCAGCTGTCGCTGATGTCGTTACCACCGCCACCTGGCGAAGCGGGTGACATGGGAACGTTAAAGCGCAAGACACCAGTGGATGTGCTAAGTTTGGATCGAACGCCCACCCAAGGGATGTCGCCGGATCAGACTCCGACGCATTCGAGGCTGAACACGCCGTGCTTCAGCCCCCCACCTCTCAGCATCGGATCCAACTCGAGCACACCAACGCAGTGCAACACTCCGGTTAATTTCAGCCCGACCCATCGCAGTAGTGAACTAAACGGACAGATTTACGGTTCTAGTGGTCAAAATCACGACAGAAACAGCCAAGAAAACCTCAACGGACACACCCACCCGCCTCCGTACGTGAATCCCCCACAGTACCGCCAAAGCAGCACTCTACCCGGCTTCAACAACACGAACGGGCTGAGGTCGTCCCTCAGGCAGACATCACTTCCCCGACAAGTTTCTATTAGCTCCAATTTCACGAGTTCTCCCCACGTCCAGCGGAAAGTCAACTTTCAGGAACCCGTAAGCCCCAAGAAGACTGTGAAGAAGATTAGTTTTAACTTAGCTCCCCAAGAAGCCCCAGCACTGCCCAAGAAGCCCCCCCCACCGAAACGATCGGAAAACACCCGACTGTCAAGTCCGAAAAAGCTAGCCGAGCCTCCCAAAGACTTCCTCAAAGACCTCCAGAGAGTCATGAAGAAAAAATGGCAAGTGGCGCAGAAGTGCAAGCTGGAACCATCCACCACTCCCCATGAGGTGCTTGGCTTCCGCGATCCCCCCGCGTTGTTGCCAGATTATAAGGAAACCAATGTGTCCAACTGGGTGCAGGAACACTACGGTCCGAACAACTTTTACGAAAACGTGTACCGCGACAATCCGGACGCCGTGGTGGAGTACGCGACGAGTCCCGTTCACGCGAGGAGCGATTTCGTGAAGTGCAAGAGGCCACCGCCGCCTCCGCCGAAGCGGAGCGAAACCACGCATCTCAGCACACCGAAAACTTACTGATGCTGCGTCTCGTGAGATTAAAGTTGTTGTGCCATAACGGGAGGCCCTTTTCCTTGTAAATACATCCACTGATAGTGCATTATTGAAATGTCAAACTTTTATGGTGCTTGTAGCGTTTAAATGAATTTGGTTGATCTAGGTAATTTGGAGTGTTTTTAACATATACATACTTCGAGTGTTTTCCATTTTTATATGACGATGTAACAGGGTTTTTGAGAATGTTTTATTTATTTGATATCGAGCAATTGACTTTTGTATATAAAGAAGCTGCAGATGAATTTCAAACTTTGCCATTTTTAGGAAATTACAGCAGCAAGTTTTTCTGCAGCTTCTGCGTTTTGTACATAGCTCGAATAATTATTCCGGCATGTTGTAGCTCGGCAACAGGTAACTTTGGAATAAGTGTTTTATAGCATGTTACTTTTTTATTTAAATGGTGCTTCTGGTTTAAGTCGTTAGCCTTAAACGTGTTTGATCGAGATCTCTACAATGCCATTGCCATGTGAATTTTTCTATAATGTTTTATACTAACTTAGGTGAATTGGTTCTAGGAGAATGTAGAATTTCTAGCATTAATTGTAGTCATAAGTGAAATTAGTGTTAATCTCTTTTATTATTTGAGTTTGTGTGTGCAATCCTTAAATTATTACTCATCGAAGAAATTATATACTGTGAAGTTTGATCAGCACAAAATTTTATAAGGCGTTGTAGATTTTTTTATGACATAATAGAGAAAGTGGATCTTCAGATCTAAAAGTCGGAAAAAGCATTACTGTGCAGCTCCGCAACTGAATACTTTGTATACCTTCTACTGTTTCTATATACTAATAGTTGTTATTATAGTTACTTAGCATTACATAATAAACAAAGTACTCATACACATTTTTTTTTATTTGCCATTGAACCTGAGAGTGTGCGACTACAAACTGCCAAAAAAACAGAATCTTCTGCTGTGTTTGAGTAATCGACTCAGGATGATAAAATTTCTTGTAAATTTGTTGTCCAATTTACATTGCTATTATGTCTATATTTCGATTTTGAGCGAAAAACAGGATCTACCAAAAATCACAAAACACCAAAGACTAACCCCTTTGTTGTTTTTTCAGCTTGAAACTTGATGGTCTCCAACTACGCTAATTTTATGTTCATTTGCTAATGTGAACCTGCTTTATTTCGGAATGGTGTCAGTTGGTCTCTAGCTGCAACGGTTCATCTGAAAAGTGACCTAGAGTAGAAGGGTCAATTTGCGAAAAATAAATTTCCGGGCGTCCTAGCTCATTTCTGACTGCATTTTTGGAATCTGCAGCTCAAAATGCATCAGTATGTCGATTTTGAGCCAAAAATAATTTCCACCGAAAACTGCGAAAGAGCAAAGGCTAACTAACCCCTTTGTTGTTTTTTCAGCTTGACACTTGATGGTCTCCGACTACGCTAATTTTATGTTCATTTGCTAATGTGAACCTGCTTTATTTCGGAATGGTGTTAGTTGGTCTCTAGCTGCAACGGTTCATCTGAAAAGTGACCTAYAGTAGAAGGGTCAATTTGCGAAAAATAAATTTCTGGGCGTCCTAGCTCATTTCTGACTGCTTTTTGGAATCTGCAGCTCAAAATACATCAGTATGCCGATTTTGAGCCAAAAATAATTTCCACCGAAAACTGCGAAAGAGCAAAGGCTAACCCCTTTGTTGTTTTTTCAGCTTGAAACTTGATGGTCTACGACTACGCTAATTTTATGTTCATTTGCTAATGTGAACCTGCTTTATTTCGGAATGGTGTCAGTTGGTCTCTAGCTGCAACGGTTCATCTTAAAAGTGACCTAGAGTAGAAGGGTCAATTTGCGAAAAATAAATTTCCGGGCGTCCTAGCTCATTTCTGACTGCATTTTTGGAATCTGCAGCTCAAAATACATCAGTATGCCGATTTTGAGCCAAAAATAATTTCCACCGAAAACTGCGAAAGAGCAAAGGCTAACCCCTTTGTTGTTTTTTCAGCTTGAAACTTGATGGTCTCCGACTACGCTAATTTTATGTTCATTTGCTAATGTGAACCTGCTTTATTTCGGAATGGTGTCAGTTGGTCTCTAGCTGCAACGGTTCATCTGAAAAGTGACCTAGAGTAGAAGGGTCAATTTGCGAAAAATAAATTTCCGGGCGTCCTAGCTCATTTCTGACTGCATTTTTGGAATCTGCAGCTCAAAATACATCAGTATGTCGATTTTGAGCCAAAAATAATTTCCACCGAAAACTGCGAAAGAGCAAAGGCTAACCCCTTTGTTGTTTTTTCAGCTTGACACTTGATGGTCTCCGACTACGCTAATTTTATATTCATTTGCTAATGTGAACCTGCTTTATTTCGGAATGGTGTCAGTTGGTCTCTAGCTGCAGCGGTTCATCTGAAAACTGACCTAGAGTAGAAGGGTCAATTTGCGAAAAATAAATTTCCGGGCGTCCTAGCTCATTTCTGACTGCATTTTTGGAATCTGCAGCTCAAAATACATCAGTATGTCGATTTTGAGCCAAAAATAATTTCCACCGAAAACAGCGAAAGAGCAAAGGCTAACCCCTTTGTTGTTTTTTCAGCTTGAAACTTGATGGTCTCCGACTACGCTAATTTTATGTTCATTTGCTAATGTGAACCTGCTTTATTTCGGAATGGTGTCAGTTGGTCTCTAGCTGCAACGGTTCATCTGAAAAGTGACCTAGAGTAGAAGGGTCAATTTGCGAAAAATAAATTTCCGGGCGTCCTAGCTCATTTCTGACTGCATTTTTGGGATCTGCAGCTCAAAATACATCAGTATGTCGATTTTGAGCCAAAAATAATTTCCACCGAAAACTGCGAAAGAGCAAAGGCTAACCCCTTTGTTGTTTTTTCAGCTTGAAACTTGATGGTCTCCGACTACGCTAATTTTATGTTCATTTGCTAATGTGAACCTGCTTTATTTCGGAATGGTGTCAGTTGGTCTCTAGCTGCAACGGTTCATCTGAAAAGTGACCTAGAGTAGAAGGGTCAATTTGCGAAAAATAAATTTCCGGGCGTCCTAGCTCATTTCTGACTGCATTTTTGGAATCTGCAGCTCAAAATACATCAGTATGCCGATTTTGAGCCAAAAATAATTTCCACCGAAAACTGCGAAAGAGCAAAGGCTAACCCCTTTGTTGTTTTTTCAGCTTGAAACTTGATGGTCTCCGACTACGCTAATTTTATGTTCATTTGCTAATGTGAACCTGCTTTATTTCGGAATGGTGTCAGTTGGTCTCTAGCTGCAACGGTTCATCTGAAAAGTGACCTAGAGTAGAAGGGTCAATTTGCGAAAAATAAATTTCCGGGCGTCCTAGCTCATTTCTGACTGCATTTTTGGAATCTGCAGCTCAAAATACATCAGTATGTCGATTTTGAGCCAAAAATAATTTCCACCGAAAACTGCCAAAGAGCAAAGGCTAACCCCTTTGTTGTTTTTTCAGCTTGAAACTTGATGGTCTCCGACTACGCTAATTTTATGTTCATTTGCTAATGTGAACCTGCTTTATTTCGGAATGGTGTCAGTTGGTCTCTAGCTGCAACGGTTCATCTGAAAAGTGACCTAGAGTAGAAGGGTCAATTTGCGAAAAATAAATTTCCGGGCGTCCTAGCTCATTTCTGACTGCATTTTTGGAATCTGCAGCTCAAAATACATCAGTATGTCGATTTTGAGCCAAAAATAATTTCCACCGAAAACTGCGAAAGAGCAAAGGCTAACCCCTTTGTTGTTTTTTCAGCTTGACACTTGATGGTCTCCGACTACGCTAATTTTATGTTCATTTGCTAATGTGAACCTGCTTTATTTCGGAATGGTGTCAGTTGGTCTCTAGCTGCAACGGTTCATCTGAAAAGTGACCTAGAGTAGAAGGGTCAATTTGCGAAAAATAAATTTCCGGGCGTCCTAGCTCATTTCTGACTGCATTTTTGGAATCTGCAGCTCAAAATACATCAGTATGCCGATTTTGAGCCAAAAATAATTTCCACCGAAAACTGCGAAAGAGCAAAGGCTAACCCCTTTGTTGTTTTTTCAGCTTGAAACTTGATGGTCTCCGACTACGCTAATTTTATGTTCATTTGCTAATGTGAACCTGCTTTATTTCGGAATGGTGTCAGTTGGTCTCTAGCTGCAACGGTTCATCTGAAAAGTGACCTAGAGTAGAAGGGTCAATTTGCGAAAAATAAATTTCCGGGCGTCCTAGCTCATTTCTGACTGCATTTTTGGAATCTGCAGCTCAAAATACATCAGTATGCCGATTTTGAGCCAAAAATAATTTCCACCGAAAACTGCGAAAGAGCAAAGGCTAACCCCTTTGTTGTTTTTTCAGCTTGAAACTTGATGGTCTCCGACTACGCTAATTTTATGTTCATTTGCTAATGTGAACCTGCTTTATTTCGGAATGGTGTCAGTTGGTCTCTAGCTGCAACGGTTCATCTGAAAAGTGACCTAGAGTAGAAGGGTCAATTTGCGAAAAATAAATTTCCGGGCGTCCTAGCTCATTTCTGACTGCATTTTTGGAATCTGCAGCTCAAAATACATCAGTATGTCGATTTTGAGCCAAAAATAATTTCCACCGAAAACTGCGAAAGAGCAAAGGCTAACCCCTTTGTTGTTTTTTCAGCTTGAAACTTGATGGTCTCCGACTACGCTAATTTTATGTTCATTTGCTAATGTGAACCTGCTTTATTTCGGAATGGTGTCAGTTGGTCTCTAGCTGCAACGGTTCATCTGAAAAGTGACCTAGAGTAGAAGGGTCAATTTGCGAAAAATAAATTTCCGGGCGTCCTAGCTCATTTCTGACTGCATTTTTGGAATCTGCAGCTCAAAATACATCAGTATGTCGATTTTGAGCCAAAAATAATTTCCACCGAAAACTGCGAAAGAGCAAAGGCTAACCCCTTTGTTGTTTTTTCAGCTTGACACTTGATGGTCTCCGACTACGCTAATTTTATGTTCATTTGCTAATGTGAACCTGCTTTATTTCGGAATGGTGTCAGTTGGTCTCTAGCTGCAACGGTTCATCTGAAAAGTGACCTAGAGTAGAAGGGTCAATTTGCGAAAAATAAATTTCCGGGCGTCCTAGCTCATTTCTGACTGCATTTTTGGAATCTGCAGCTCAAAATACATCAGTATGCCGATTTTGAGCCAAAAATAATTTCCACCGAAAACTGCGAAAGAGCAAAGGCTAACCCCTTTGTTGTTTTTTCAGCTTGAAACTTGATGGTCTCCGACTACGCTAATTTTATGTTCATTTGCTAATGTGAACCTGCTTTATTTCGGAATGGTGTCAGTTGGTCTCTAGCTGCAACGGTTCATCTGAAAAGTGACCTAGAGTAGAAGGGTCAATTTGCGAAAAATAAATTTCCGGGCGTCCTAGCTCATTTCTGACTGCATTTTTGGAATCTGCAGCTCAAAATACATCAGTATGTCGATTTTGAGCCAAAAATAATTTCCACCGAAAACTGCGAAAGAGCAAAGGCTAACCCCTTTGTTGTTTTTTCAGCTTGAAACTTGATGGTCTCCGACTACGCTAATTTTATGTTCATTTGCTAATGTGAACCTGCTTTATTTCGGAATGGTGTCAGTTGGTCTCTAGCTGCAACGGTTCATCTGAAAAGTGACCTAGAGTAGAAGGGTCAATTTGCGAAAAATAAATTTCCGGGCGTCCTAGCTCATTTCTGACTGCATTTTTGGAATCTGCAGCTCAAAATACATCAGTATGCCGATTTTGAGCCAAAAAATAATTTCCACCGAAAACTGCGAAAGAGCAAAGGCTAACCCCTTTGTTGTTTTTTCAGCTTGAAACTTGATGGTCTCCGACTACGCTAATTTTATGTTCATTTGCTAATGTGAACCTGCTTTATTTCGGAATGGTGTCAGTTGGTCTCTAGCTGCAACGGTTCATCTGAAAAGTGACCTAGAGTAGAAGGGTCAATTTGCGAAAAATAAATTTCCGGGCGTCCTAGCTCATTTCTGACTGCATTTTTGGAATCTGCAGCTCAAAATACATCAGTATGCCGATTTTGAGCCAAAAATAATTTCCACCGAAAACTGCGAAAGAGCAAAGGCTAACCCCTTTGTTGTTTTTTCAGCTTGAAACTTGATGGTCTCCGACTACGCTAATTTTATGTTCATTTGCTAATGTGAACCTGCTTTATTTCGGAATGGTGTCAGTTGGTCTCTAGCTGCAACGGTTCATCTGAAAAGTGACCTAGAGTAGAAGGGTCAATTTGCGAAAAATAAATTTCCGGGCGTCCTAGCTCATTTCTGACTGCATTTTTGGAATCTGCAGCTCAAAATACATCAGTATGCCGATTTTGAGCCAAAAATAATTTCCACCGAAAACTGCGAAAGAGCAAAGGCTAACCCCTTTGTTGTTTTTTCAGCTTGAAACTTGATGGTCTCCGACTACGCTAATTTTATGTTCATTTGCTAATGTGAACCTGCTTTATTTCGGAATGGTGTCAGTTGGTCTCTAGCTGCAACGGTTCATCTGAAAAGTGACCTAGAGTAGAAGGGTCAATTTGCGAAAAATAAATTTCCGGGCGTCCTAGCTCATTTCTGACTGCATTTTTGGAATCTGCAGCTCAAAATACATCAGTATGTCGATTTTGAGCCAAAAATAATTTCCACCGAAAACTGCGAAAGAGCAAAGGCTAACCCCTTTGTTGTTTTTTCAGCTTGAAACTTGATGGTCTCCGACTACGCTAATTTTATGTTCATTTGCTAATGTGAACCTGCTTTATTTCGGAATGGTGTCAGTTGGTCTCTAGCTGCAACGGTTCATCTGAAAAGTGACCTAGAGTAGAAGGGTCAATTTGCGAAAAATAAATTTCCGGGCGTCCTAGCTCATTTCTGACTGCATTTTTGGAATCTGCAGCTCAAAATACATCAGTATGTCGATTTTGAGCCAAAAATAATTTCCACCGAAAACTGCGAAAGAGCAAAGGCTAACCCCTTTGTTGTTTTTTCAGCTTGAAACTTGATGGTCTCCGACTACGCTAATTTTATGTTCATTTGCTAATGTGAACCTGCTTTATTTCGGAATGGTGTCAGTTGGTCTCTAGCTGCAACGGTTCATCTGAAAAGTGACCTAGAGTAGAAGGGTCAATTTGCGAAAAATAAATTTCCGGGCGTCCTAGCTCATTTCTGACTGCATTTTTGGAATCTGCAGCTCAAAATACATCAGTATGCCGATTTTGAGCCAAAAATAATTTCCACCGAAAACTGCGAAAGAGCAAAGGCTAACCCCTTTGTTGTTTTTTCAGCTTGAAACTTGATGGTCTCCGACTACGCTAATTTTATGTTCATTTGCTAATGTGAACCTGCTTTATTTCGGAATGGTGTCAGTTGGTCTCTAGCTGCAACGGTTCATCTGAAAAGTGACCTAGAGTAGAAGGGTCAATTTGCGAAAAATAAATTTCCGGGCGTCCTAGCTCATTTCTGACTGCATTTTTGGAATCTGCAGCTCAAAATACATCAGTATGTCGATTTTGAGCCAAAAATAATTTCCACCGAAAACTGCGAAAGAGCAAAGGCTAACCCCTTTGTTGTTTTTTCAGCTTGAAACTTGATGGTCTCCGACTACGCTAATTTTATGTTCATTTGCTAATGTGAACCTGCTTTATTTCGGAATGGTGTCAGTTGGTCTCTAGCTGCAACGGTTCATCTGAAAAGTGACCTAGAGTAGAAGGGTCAATTTGCGAAAAATAAATTTCCGGGCGTCCTAGCTCATTTCTGACTGCATTTTTGGAATCTGCAGCTCAAAATACATCAGTATGCCGATTTTGAGCCAAAAATAATTTCCACCGAAAACTGCGAAAGAGCAAAGGCTAACCCCTTTGTTGTTTTTTCAGCTTGAAACTTGATGGTCTCCGACTACGCTAATTTTATGTTCATTTGCTAATGTGAACCTGCTTTATTTCGGAATGGTGTCAGTTGGTCTCTAGCTGCAACGGTTCATCTGAAAAGTGACCTAGAGTAGAAGGGTCAATTTGCGAAAAATAAATTTCCGGGCGTCCTAGCTCATTTCTGACTGCATTTTTGGAATCTGCAGCTCAAAATACATCAGTATGTCGATTTTGAGCCAAAAATAATTTCCACCGAAAACTGCGAAAGAGCAAAGGCTAACCCCTTTGTTGTTTTTTCAGCTTGAAACTTGATGGTCTCCGACTACGCTAATTTTATGTTCATTTGCTAATGTGAACCTGCTTTATTTCGGAATGGTGTCAGTTGGTCTCTAGCTGCAACGGTTCATCTGAAAAGTGACCTAGAGTAGAAGGGTCAATTTGCGAAAAATAAATTTCCGGGCGTCCTAGCTCATTTCTGACTGCATTTTTGGAATCTGCAGCTCAAAATACATCAGTATGTCGATTTTGAGCCAAAAATAATTTCCACCGAAAACTGCGAAAGAGCAAAGGCTAACCCCTTTGTTGTTTTTTCAGCTTGAAACTTGATGGTCTCCGACTACGCTAATTTTATGTTCATTTGCTAATGTGAACCTGCTTTATTTCGGAATGGTGTCAGTTGGTCTCTAGCTGCAACGGTTCATCTGAAAAGTGACCTAGAGTAGAAGGGTCAATTTGCGAAAAATAAATTTCCGGGCGTCCTAGCTCATTTCTGACTGCATTTTTGGAATCTGCAGCTCAAAATACATCAGTATGTCGATTTTGAGCCAAAAATAATTTCCACCGAAAACTGCGAAAGAGCAAAGGCTAACCCCTTTGTTGTTTTTTCAGCTTGAAACTTGATGGTCTCCGACTACGCTAATTTTATGTTCATTTGCTAATGTGAACCTGCTTTATTTCGGAATGGTGTCAGTTGGTCTCTAGCTGCAACGGTTCATCTGAAAAGTGACCTAGAGTAGAAGGGTCAATTTGCGAAAAATAAATTTCCGGGCGTCCTAGCTCATTTCTGACTGCATTTTTGGAATCTGCAGCTCAAAATACATCAGTATGCGATTTTGAGCCAAAAATAATTTCCACCGAAAACTGCGAAAGAGCAAAGGCTAACCCCTTTGTTGTTTTTTCAGCTTGAAACTTGATGGTCTCCGACTACGCTAATTTTATGTTCATTTGCTAATGTGAACCTGCTTTATTTCGGAATGGTGTCAGTTGGTCTCTAGCTGCAACGGTTCATCTGAAAAGTGACCTAGAGTAGAAGGGTCAATTTGCGAAAAATAAATTTCCGGGCGTCCTAGCTCATTTCTGACTGCATTTTTGGAATCTGCAGCTCAAAATACATCAGTATGTCGATTTTGAGCCAAAAATAATTTCCACCGAAAACTGCGAAAGAGCAAAGGCTAACCCCTTTGTTGTTTTTTCAGCTTGAAACTTGATGGTCTCCGACTACGCTAATTTTATGTTCATTTGCTAATGTGAACCTGCTTTATTTCGGAATGGTGTCAGTTGGTCTCTAGCTGCAACGGTTCATCTGAAAAGTGACCTAGAGTAGAAGGGTCAATTTGCGAAAAATAAATTTCCGGGCGTCCTAGCTCATTTCTGACTGCATTTTTGGAATCTGCAGCTCAAAATACATCAGTATGCCGATTTTGAGCCAAAAATAATTTCCACCGAAAACTGCGAAAGAGCAAAGGCTAACCCCTTTGTTGTTTTTTCAGCTTGAAACTTGATGGTCTCCGACTACGCTAATTTTATGTTCATTTGCTAATGTGAACCTGCTTTATTTCGGAATGGTGTCAGTTGGTCTCTAGCTGCAACGGTTCATCTGAAAAGTGACCTAGAGTAGAAGGGTCAATTTGCGAAAAATAAATTTCCGGGCGTCCTAGCTCATTTCTGACTGCATTTTTGGAATCTGCAGCTCAAAATACATCAGTATGTCGATTTTGAGCCAAAAATAATTTCCACCGAAAACTGCGAAAGAGCAAAGGCTAACCCCTTTGTTGTTTTTTCAGCTTGAAACTTGATGGTCTCCGACTACGCTAATTTTATGTTCATTTGCTAATGTGAACCTGCTTTATTTCGGAATGGTGTCAGTTGGTCTCTAGCTGCAACGGTTCATCTGAAAAGTGACCTAGAGTAGAAGGGTCAATTTGCGAAAAATAAATTTCCGGGCGTCCTAGCTCATTTCTGACTGCATTTTTGGAATCTGCAGCTCAAAATACATCAGTATGCCGATTTTGAGCCAAAAATAATTTCCACCGAAAACTGCGAAAGAGCAAAGGCTAACCCCTTTGTTGTTTTTTCAGCTTGAAACTTGATGGTCTCCGACTACGCTAATTTTATGTTCATTTGCTAATGTGAACCTGCTTTATTTCGGAATGGTGTCAGTTGGTCTCTAGCTGCAACGGTTCATCTGAAAAGTGACCTAGAGTAGAAGGGTCAATTTGCGAAAAATAAATTTCCGGGCGTCCTAGCTCATTTCTGACTGCATTTTTGGAATCTGCAGCTCAAAATACATCAGTATGTCGATTTTGAGCCAAAAATAATTTCCACCGAAAACTGCGAAAGAGCAAAGGCTAACCCCTTTGTTGTTTTTTCAGCTTGAAACTTGATGGTCTCCGACTACGCTAATTTTATGTTCATTTGCTAATGTGAACCTGCTTTATTTCGGAATGGTGTCAGTTGGTCTCTAGCTGCAACGGTTCATCTGAAAAGTGACCTAGAGTAGAAGGGTCAATTTGCGAAAAATAAATTTCCGGGCGTCCTAGCTCATTTCTGACTGCATTTTTGGAATCTGCAGCTCAAAATACATCAGTATGTCGATTTTGAGCCAAAAATAATTTCCACCGAAAACTGCGAAAGAGCAAAGGCTAACCCCTTTGTTGTTTTTCAGCTTGAAACTTGATGGTCTCCGACTACGCTAATTTTATGTTCATTTGCTAATGTGAACCTGCTTTATTTCGGAATGGTGTCAGTTGGTCTCTAGCTGCAACGGTTCATCTGAAAAGTGACCTAGAGTAGAAGGGTCAATTTGCGAAAAATAAATTTCCGGGCGTCCTAGCTCATTTCTGACTGCATTTTTGGAATCTGCAGCTCAAAATACATCAGTATGCCGATTTTGAGCCAAAAATAATTTCCACCGAAAACTGCGAAAGAGCAAAGGCTAACCCCTTTGTTGTTTTTTCAGCTTGAAACTTGATGGTCTCCGACTACGCTAATTTTATGTTCATTTGCTAATGTGAACCTGCTTTATTTCGGAATGGTGTCAGTTGGTCTCTAGCTGCAACGGTTCATCTGAAAAGTGACCTAGAGTAGAAGGGTCAATTTGCGAAAAAATAAATTTCCGGGCGTCCTAGCTCATTTCTGACTGCATTTTTGGAATCTGCAGCTCAAAATACATCAGTATGTCGATTTTGAGCCAAAAATAATTTCCACCGAAAACTGCGAAAGAGCAAAGGCTAACCCCTTTGTTGTTTTTTCAGCTTGAAACTTGATGGTCTCCGACTACGCTAATTTTATGTTCATTTGCTAATGTGAACCTGCTTTATTTCGGAATGGTGTCAGTTGGTCTCTAGCTGCAACGGTTCATCTGAAAAGTGACCTAGAGTAGAAGGGTCAATTTGCGAAAAATAAATTTCCGGGCGTCCTAGCTCATTTCTGACTGCATTTTTGGAATCTGCAGCTCAAAATACATCAGTATGTCGATTTTGAGCCAAAAATAATTTCCACCGAAAACTGCGAAAGAGCAAAGGCTAACCCCTTTGTTGTTTTTTCAGCTTGAAACTTGATGGTCTCCGACTACGCTAATTTTATGTTCATTTGCTAATGTGAACCTGCTTTATTTCGGAATGGTGTCAGTTGGTCTCTAGCTGCAACGGTTCATCTGAAAAGTGACCTAGAGTAGAAGGGTCAATTTGCGAAAAATAAATTTCCGGGCGTCCTAGCTCATTTCTGACTGCATTTTTGGAATCTGCAGCTCAAAATACATCAGTATGTCGATTTTGAGCCAAAAATAATTTCCACCGAAAACTGCGAAAGAGCAAAGGCTAACCCCTTTGTTGTTTTTTCAGCTTGAAACTTGATGGTCTCCGACTACGCTAATTTTATGTTCATTTGCTAATGTGAACCTGCTTTATTTCGGAATGGTGTCAGTTGGTCTCTAGCTGCAACGGTTCATCTGAAAAGTGACCTAGAGTAGAAGGGTCAATTTGCGAAAAATAAATTTCCGGGCGTCCTAGCTCATTTCTGACTGCATTTTTGGAATCTGCAGCTCAAAATACATCAGTATGCCGATTTTGAGCCAAAAATAATTTCCACCGAAAACTGCGAAAGAGCAAAGGCTAACCCCTTTGTTGTTTTTTCAGCTTGAAACTTGATGGTCTCCGACTACGCTAATTTTATGTTCATTTGCTAATGTGAACCTGCTTTATTTCGGAATGGTGTCAGTTGGTCTCTAGCTGCAACGGTTCATCTGAAAAGTGACCTAGAGTAGAAGGGTCAATTTGCGAAAAATAAATTTCCGGGCGTCCTAGCTCATTTCTGACTGCATTTTTGGAATCTGCAGCTCAAAATACATCAGTATGTCGATTTTGAGCCAAAAATAATTTCCACCGAAAACTGCGAAAGAGCAAAGGCTAACCCCTTTGTTGTTTTTTCAGCTTGAAACTTGATGGTCTCCGACTACGCTAATTTTATGTTCATTTGCTAATGTGAACCTGCTTTATTTCGGAATGGTGTCAGTTGGTCTCTAGCTGCAACGGTTCATCTGAAAAGTGACCTAGAGTAGAAGGGTCAATTTGCGAAAAATAAATTTCCGGGCGTCCTAGCTCATTTCTGACTGCATTTTTGGAATCTGCAGCTCAAAATACATCAGTATGTCGATTTTGAGCCAAAAATAATTTCCACCGAAAACTGCGAAAGAGCAAAGGCTAACCCCTTTGTTGTTTTTTCAGCTTGAAACTTGATGGTCTCCGACTACGCTAATTTTATGTTCATTTGCTAATGTGAACCTGCTTTATTTCGGAATGGTGTCAGTTGGTCTCTAGCTGCAACGGTTCATCTGAAAAGTGACCTAGAGTAGAAGGGTCAATTTGCGAAAAATAAATTTCCGGGCGTCCTAGCTCATTTCTGACTGCATTTTTGGAATCTGCAGCTCAAAATACATCAGTATGTCGATTTTGAGCCAAAAATAATTTCCACCGAAAACTGCGAAAGAGCAAAGGCTAACCCCTTTGTTGTTTTTTCAGCTTGAAACTTGATGGTCTCCGACTACGCTAATTTTATGTTCATTTGCTAATGTGAACCTGCTTTATTTCGGAATGGTGTCAGTTGGTCTCTAGCTGCAACGGTTCATCTGAAAAGTGACCTAGAGTAGAAGGGTCAATTTGCGAAAAATAAATTTCCGGGCGTCCTAGCTCATTTCTGACTGCATTTTTGGAATCTGCAGCTCAAAATACATCAGTATGTCGATTTTGAGCCAAAAATAATTTCCACCGAAAACTGCGAAAGAGCAAAGGCTAACACCCCTTTGTTGTTTTTTCAGCTTGAAACTTGATGGTCTCCGACTACGCTAATTTTATGTTCATTTGCTAATGTGAACCTGCTTTATTTCGGAATGGTGTCAGTTGGTCTCTAGCTGCAACGGTTCATCTGAAAAGTGACCTAGAGTAGAAGGGTCAATTTGCGAAAAATAAATTTCCGGGCGTCCTAGCTCATTTCTGACTGCATTTTTGGAATCTGCAGCTCAAAATACATCAGTATGTCGATTTTGAGCCAAAAATAATTTCCACCGAAAACTGCGAAAGAGCAAAGGCTAACCCCTTTGTTGTTTTTTCAGCTTGAAACTTGATGGTCTCCGACTACGCTAATTTTATGTTCATTTGCTAATGTGAACCTGCTTTATTTCGGAATGGTGTCAGTTGGTCTCTAGCTGCAACGGTTCATCTGAAAAGTGACCTAGAGTAGAAGGGTCAATTTGCGAAAAATAAATTTCCGGGCGTCCTAGCTCATTTCTGACTGCATTTTTGGAATCTGCAGCTCAAAATACATCAGTATGCCGATTTTGAGCCAAAAATAATTTCCACCGAAAACTGCGAAAGAGCAAAGGCTAACCCCTTTGTTGTTTTTTCAGCTTGAAACTTGATGGTCTCCGACTACGCTAATTTTATGTTCATTTGCTAATGTGAACCTGCTTTATTTCGGAATGGTGTCAGTTGGTCTCTAGCTGCAACGGTTCATCTGAAAAGTGACCTAGAGTAGAAGGGTCAATTTGCGAAAAATAAATTTCCGGGCGTCCTAGCTCATTTCTGACTGCATTTTTGGAATCTGCAGCTCAAAATACATCAGTATGCCGATTTTGAGCCAAAAATAATTTCCACCGAAAACTGCGAAAGAGCAAAGGCTAACCCCTTTGTTGTTTTTTCAGCTTGACACTTGATGGTCTCCGACGACGCTAATTTTATGTTCATTTGCTAATGTGAACCTGCTTTATTTCGGAATGGTGTCAGTTGGTCTCTAGCTGCAACGGTTCATCTGAAAAGTGACCTAGAGTAGAACGGTCAATTTGCGAAAAATAAATTTCCGGGCGTCCTAGCTCATTTCTGACTGCATTTTTGGAATCTGCAGCTCAAAATACATCAGTATGCCGATTTTGAGCCAAAAATAATTTCCACCGAAAACTGCGAAAGAGCAAAGGCTAACCCCTTTGTTGTTTTTTCAGCTTGACACTTGATGGTCTCCGACTACGCTAATTTTATGTTCATTTGCTAATGTGAACCTGCTTTATTTCGGAATGGTGTCAGTTGGTCTCTAGCTGCAACGGTTCATCTGAAAAGTGACCTAGAGTAGAAGGGTCAATTTGCGAAAAATAAATTTCCGGGCGTCCTAGCTCATTTCTGACTGCATTTTTTGAATCTGCAGCTCAAAATACATCAGTATGTCGATTTTGAGCCAAAAATAATTTCCACCGAAAACTGCGAAAGAGCAAAGGCTAACCCCTTTGTTGTTTTTTCAGCTTGAAACTTGATGGTCTCCGACTACGCTAATTTTATGTTCATTTGCTAATGTGAACCTGCTTTATTTCGGAATGGTGTCAGTTGGTCTCTAGCTGCAACGGTTCATCTGAAAAGTGACCTAGAGTAGAAGGGTCAATTTGCGAAAAATAAATTTCCGGGCGTCCTAGCTCATTTCTGACTGCATTTTTGGAATCTGCAGCTCAAAATACATCAGTATGTCGATTTTGAGCCAAAAATAATTTCCACCGAAAACTGCGAAAGAGCAAAGGCTAACAACCCCTTTGTTGTTTTTTCAGCTTGACACTTGATGGTCTCCGACTACGCTAATTTTATGTTCATTTGCTAATGTGAACCTGCTTTATTTCGGAATGGTGTCAGTTGGTCTCTAGCTGCAACGGTTCATCTGAAAAGTGACCTAGAGTAGAAGGGTCAATTTGCGAAAAATAAATTTCTGGGCGTCCTAGCTCATTTCTGACTGCATTTTTGGAATCTGCAGCTCAAAATACATCAGTATGTCGATTTTGAGCCAAAAATAATTTCCACCGAAAACTGCGAAAGAGCAAAGGCTAACCCCTTTGTTGTTTTTTCAGCTTGACACTTGATGGTCTCCGACTACGCTAATTTTATGTTCATTTGCTAATGTGAACCTGCTTTATTTCGGAATGGTGTCAGTTGGTCTCTAGCTGCAACGGTTCATCTGAAAAGTGACCTAGAGTAGAAGGGTCAATTTGCGAAAAATAAATTTCTGGGCGTCCTAGCTCTTTTCTGACTGCATTTTTGGAATCTGCAGCTCAAAATACATCAGTATGCCGATTTTGAGCCAAAAATAATTTCCACCGAAAACTGCGAAAGAGCAAAGGCTAACCCCTTTGTTGTTTTTTCAGCTTGAAACTTGATGGTCTCCGACTACGCTAATTTTATGTTCATTTGCTAATGTGAACCTGCTTTATTTCGGAATGGTGTCAGTTGGTCTCTAGCTGCAACGGTTCATCTGAAAAGTGACATAGAGTAGAAGGGTCAATTTGCGAAAAATAAATTTCCGGTCGTCCTAGCTCATTTCTGTCTGCATTTTTGGAATCCGCAGCTCAAAATACATCAGTATGCCGATTTTGAGCCAAAAATAATTTCCACCGAAAACTGCGAAAGAGCAAAGGCCAGACGTCCTAGCTCTTTTCTGAACAAATTTTTGGAATCTGGAGATCAAAGTACGTCTGTATGTCGATTTTGAGCTAAAAACAGGATCTATCAGAAATCACAAAACACCAAAGACTACCCCCTTTGTTCTTTTTTGACCTTGAAATTTTGTCACCTCCGATTACGCTAAATTTAAGTGTCTTTACTAATTTGGACCTCCTGAAGCTGGAAATATTCTCAGTTGTTCGCTAGCGAGAGCGGTTCGCTCGAAACGTGGACTAAATTATGTTGCCAGACGTCATAGCTCTATTCTGAGCAGATTTTCGAAATCTGGAGATCAAAGTACGTCTGTATGTCGATTTTGAGCTAAAAACAGGATCTACCAAAAATCACAAAACACCAAAGACTACCCCCTTTGTTCTTTTTTGACCTTGAAATTTTGTCACCTCCGATTACGCTAAATTTAAGTGTCTTTACTAATTTGGACCTCCTGAAGCTGGAAATATTCTCAGTTGTTCGCTAGCGACAGCGGTTCGCTCGAAACGTGGACTAAATTATGTTGCCAGACGTCATAGCTCTATTCTGAGCAGATTTTCGAAATCTGGAGATCAAAGTACGTCTGTATGTCGATTTTGAGCTAAAAACAGGATCTACCTTGAAATTTTGTCTCCTCCGATTACGCTAAATTTTAGTGTCTTGACTAAAAACAGCTCGATCATACATAAACATTCAAAATTTGAAGCTCTTTCACACCATGCAGAAAATTCTACATATTTAAAAAAGACTATTGAACAATGATCAATCTAACTAACTAACAAAACTATAATTAGCAGAACTTTTATCATCAAACTGAAATAAAACGATATTCACAATGATAAGAAATTATTTATTGTATAGTTTATAAAGAATTACATAATATTACAGTACAATGTTTGTTTTCTGTGTCTGTAACTCGAGAAGCTGTAACCTGAGATGCAGCATCCGTCGCAACTGAAAAAGAAACAAAAATTTGTGTTTTAAATATGGTTTATATATTCCTACATAAAGATTTGGTTCTGGGAAGTAATTTTAATAATGCCTTGATATTTTTGGAATAATGCATTACAAGTTAATAAAAGGCACTAACACTATTTCTGCTTATTTAAAATTTTATATTATTCATGTTTCACCTTTGTTGCTTCATAACTTCCCTCTCCATGATATTTCCAGAAATTGGGGCAGTGTGGCTCTCCTTCTTCCTTCTACCATGGCTCCTTGCTATAGAAATGAGCAATATCACTTAAGTCATAAAGAAATTAGGATATAATCACAAATTCAAATATACAACAGCTACTTTACATTAAGAATCATGAACTTTAGTAAAGTATTATGAACTATGTTTAGTAAAATTTTGTATTTACAAGAAAACAATTATTGTTAAAACACGTTTTTTTTAAATAACGGTTAGGTACACATATAAAAAATTCAATGAATATTAACAGTTTGAACCATATATTTAGGAACAATTATTAAAATTAGTGATTTTAAATCAAGTGCAACACATCAGTTTATAAAAACGCAAGCTATTAAAGTTACGAACTTTATATCTCAAGTTTAAGTTAGAAACTGAATAATTTGGTAAAGCAATTATTAGTTTTTCTTGGAAATATTTTTTATGCATATCTCTATTATGTTGTAGATTATTAATGAAAATTATTATTTATTATTAAATTATGCAAATTCTTTAAGAAAAATTGCTTTTAAATGAAATTGCATTACTAAGTCAAAATCTTTAGAAATTTGTTACAAAAATTATGTAGGTTACCAATTCCTAAAATGTAGGCCGTTCACTTTGTTGTATTACAATGAAAATTTATGTAATAATATTGGGTTGTTAATTGATAAATACATTTTAGCACTCATTAGGAAAAATTAATAGACTTAAGCATGCTAGAATTTAAATTGGTATTTTTTGGCACAACTAGCTCACTTTATAATAAAGCCATTACTTATATATTATTCCAAGGCTCAAATTTTTGCGCAGTATCTCTCATTTTATATTGAACTAGGTAACCATTTTGAAAAAGCACGTCATGAATAATCGCGTTTCTTTTATGATTTTATATCAAAATTTCAGATTATCACTCACTGAAAATCCAGCAAGAAAAATTTGTCCATATGTAGGGAATTACGATTTGAAGGTTTACCGTTGTTGGCCACTGGCCGCACTGATTGTCATCAACTGTCAAGTTCCTAACCTTACATTTGGAGGCACTTCTTGGGTTTTAGGTTAGTGCCGTTTTACATAGTACACAAACAAATGGATCTAACATGATTGTACGAATTTCAGCGTCTTTATTGGACATCACACGTCCACGAATAGTAAAGAATCTACACACGTACGCATTTAAGATGGATAAAGCATACTTAAGGCATGCCATGGATAATGATACTTTCCAGCTTACCTTCCAATATGTAAACCCAGATTTAAAAGTGAACAGGCAGTTCAATTTTTGCAGACAACTTGCAGAACCAGTGCGCTCTTTTTTAGAGAGGGTAAATGCAAATGTAGAAAAGATCGTCCTCAAGAGAAACAAAAAGAAGAAGACAAACCCTGATGACAGTGAACTTCCGACAATAAATGCATCTTTAGTGTTGAATAATGCAGAAGTAAATGGAGACATTCGGTGTAAAGACGTGTTTAATCCTGATAACCATGTAATATTGAAAGTGCTCAACCATGAATATTCCGTTATTGTAAATTCACCATGGATAGAGAACTTGACATTGCCAAATTCAATTTTGGCAAACTTTCCCGTTTATCCATCAAAATTCGAGGCTGTATATACAGACAAGAAACTTTCCGAGTTTATTTGGTTTAAATCTAAGGATAAAAAGGAATGGTTTCAAACTGGTAAGGGTTTCGTCTATATTCCTTCCAACGAAGACATCAATCAATATTTGAAACTCAATTGCATTCCAAAAAATGAGCACAATGAAGGCCCGCTTGTTGAAATAGTATCTGAAGTTAAAGCTCAAGCGAGCCCTGGTGAATGTCCATTCGATTTACGGCATGAGTATACGAAGCAACGAGCAACAGGGAAAGAGTAAGAAGATTAGTAATGTGTTTAGTATTAGTGTTGGTTTTTGCTGAATTGTAGGTTTCGAGTAGTGAGCTACAATATTCTCGCGGATTTATACTGTGATTCTGAGTTTTCGAGGCACGAACTATATCCATACTGTCCACCATACGCTTTGAATATTGATTACAGAAAGCTGTTGATTGCGAAGGAGCTTTTAGGTAAGATTGTGTGACTTTAATGATGATGAATATTTCACTTACGATTCAACCAAACATCGACTTATTTACTACCTAATTTTGATTTCCTAAATACAAATCTGGATCCACTTTAAAAGTGTTCAAAGTTAGATTGCGGGATAGTAAACTTATTTAAATGACACAAATTTTGAAAAAGGGGCCCTTTTTGTTTAATGTGTAAACTGTTTTGATTTGTTTGTTTGATTAAATTAATTAATTAAGGTATTTAATATTTGGTTTTATAAAATAGAACAAATCAAAATGCCAATCAAAAAATACTTTTATGATATCTTATCGGAAACAAAAAGATGTGTAACATTTTAGCTTTGAAATTATTAGATATCCACATGTTGTAAGCAAATTAAAATTAAAATAAAAACTGGTCCTTCAAACCTTAGTTTGAAGTTGTTACTGTTATTGCTAGTATTTAAAAAAAAATTAATGTTTAAGTATAGGGATGAAGAGAAATTTGTAGATTTATTGCTGTATAAGAAATTTGTGAAATTCAAAAAAGCTAGAATGAGTTTTTGGATCTGGATAAAAAACTGTTTTAATAAAGTAAAGACTGCATTAATCAATATCAATAAATAAGCAAGCTACAGGTATATAAAAAAACCAACCGAATTTAAAAAAAAATATTTACTAAATAGCCTAGAAAACTTACTAGATACTACTAACTACTACTACTACTACTAACTAATATATGACTTTATTCGATGAAGCATTATTGTAGTGTAGTCCACAGAATTTCTTAAACTTCCTGAGTATTGTTGTCCTACAAAGACTGAAAAAGCACTTGACATGTATGGATTCCACTTTATAACATGTGTAGTACTTTTCAGACTGGAAAATCTGAAATGATGCTGGTTACAAAAAAACTTTGTTCAGCTCAATCCAAAGGGTTGTTTATTTTAATGATTTTGCAGTATTTTGTTATCTTGATATTTAGTGGAACATGGTTTTTGAGTGGCAGATTTTATAAAATACAGAACTTTCTTTTTGTTTCCGCAGGCTATAACGCAGACATAATTTGCCTGCAAGAAGTAGACCGAAAGGTATTCTCCAATGACCTTGAGCCTCTTTTTTCCAACCTGGATTATGAATCCACGTTTTCCTTGAAGGGTGGCCTAGTAGCAGAGGGGCTGGCCTGTTTCTTTAACTCAAACAGATTTAAATTGTTGGACAATACTAGAATAATTCTTGCTGAGCATATAAACAAAGACCCCTTATTTGCTGATATATGGGAGAAAATTGAACAAAACTCAAAACTTTCTGAGAGAATTTTAAATAGAACAACTGCTGTTCAGACAACTACGCTGCAGTCCAAGGAATACGATGAAGTATTACTCATTGCTAACACGCATTTGTATTTCCATCCTGATGCTGATCATATACGACTGTTACAAGCAGGATTACTTATGAAATATGTCACACAGGTCTATAAGGAGCTCCAACAAAAGGTGATTGTTTATAAGGTTTTTGAATTCTTCTTTTTGCAAAATCAATTTTTAGCATACTGATAAACGTATATCTCTTATACTCTGTGGTGACTTCAACAGTGTACCTGAATGTGGTATATACCAATTAATGACAACAGGTCAAGTCTCACAAGACTGCATAGACTTTCAAAGCAGTAAGCAACCTAGTACGTTAATTATAACAGTTTATAGTGTATTTTTCCTTTTAGACAAAGACGAGTCACTAGACAACGTTAACCTGGTTCAACCATTTCCGTTGGACAGTGCTTGTGGCACACCTCAGTTCACTAACTACACAGCTGGTTTTTCTGGTTGCTTGGATTACATATTTTATGACAGGAGCAAATTAGGAGTGAGCAAAGTTGTTCCCTTACCTTCACTGGATGAGATTGTATTGCACACTGCCTTGCCAAGTATAGTGTTTCCCTCGGATCATATTGCGTTGGTTTGTGACCTGAAATGGACTTAAAGTTAGTGGGTTTTTAGGAGGCATGTTTTATATAATAATAATTTGTATTATTTATGAGATTGTTTGTAAAGAAATAAAAGTTGTAATATTTTCATGTGTTTTTAAGCACACTAAAGACCTTTTACTTTCGAGAAAAAAAACAATTTCATGGTATGCTTTGGTATTTTCCATAGTAAGATTGATTTGTTCTTTGAATATGTAATGTTCCACTATCACACTAGCTATTATCAGAATCTCCACAAAGATTGGTGCAAGTTGTACCTATCTCTAAACCAGGTGATATACTTTCATTCATAAATTATAGACCCATTTCATTACTTAAGTTATTTAGCAAAATTTATGTCTAGCATTTGAAACGAGGTATTTTTCAAAATATCCAATTACATTCATCCACAAATAAGCAAGGTTCCTTCACAGGCTGTAATGTTTAGATAACCCAATCCAGGTACATGCTGTATACATGGATGTCTCCAAATTATTTGCTGCAGTTCATTACCCATAATGAAGCTGAAGAATTATAAAGTGCACAGTTTTGCCTCTTGCTATTAATTATATTATACATTTCAAATAAGTCACTATTTGTTGTTATAAATGGAGTCAAGTACAATCACTTTATAGTCTCGTGAGGTGTATCATAGGGCTCTCATTTAGGGCCTTTGGTCTTTTCGATTTTTATTAATGATATCCATGAATCCAAAGTGTTCATTGTACAAACAGAACACTTTGTTCAGAGAAGAACTTTCATATTCATGCCTGAGGTCAAGGATTATTAGACTTAAAATTAGTGTTTGGTGCTCATGTCGAGGTATCGTTCGTAAGGTACTTAAATAGTTGGGCTTTATGTGTGGAAACGATACATAATTTTAGAAACAGCAAGCAGCATACTTCTGCTTGAAGCCACCTTGAATTTGCAAAGTCTGTTATCTGATCAGATTCAAATTAAATTTGTAAATATAGTACCTAATTATAAATTCAATTGAAATTTGCATTTTTAGACTTATGATGAGAACATGAAGTATTACAATCTATTATCAATCTCTTAGACAAGAGATTTATACTATGTATTATCTGAATAAGGTTAAGTATGGCAGAATTGATTATCAGGCCATAAATTGTATACATCTCAACATTCCAACTTACTTGTTTAGAAACAATAAGCCTTTTACAGAAACAAATACAATACTAATTACTGTTACAATTGTCCAATTAATAGAAGGTAATATTTATGTAATTAACACTTATCTCCTATGGATCTGTTCAATTCATCTACTCATCATCAGCATAATTTAAAAATAATGTAACACATTCACTTTCCATGCAGTTAGTAGTTATTGAACTATTTCACTTTTCTATTTAATTTTGTTACTTGTTGCAATGTATACCTACATCACCACATAATATCTTGTAATTTATATTGCTTATCCCTATATTTCGCCAATAATGGGCCTATAGGGCTGCCATTAAAATAAACAAAGAACACCCTGTTTATTAATGCCTTTTTGATTTTTTTTGTAAATATTACATTTGGTCTTAGCAGCACCATTAAGGAGTGTTTCAAATTTTATAGAGAATATGATGATTGCAGTGTTTGGTGCCATTTTGGAAATTTCTGAAATGGAAGTATTGAGATAGATGAAATTAATTCTGAAAGGAATAACCAACTTTTGTCAGATGTTATGCAGGTACATTCTTCTGAAATTTCGTAAAATAACCCTCTCAGAAAAGTGCAATCAATTGTTGCTCTAATTTTTGAACCAACTGACCAATAATGTTATACAGACGATTTTTTCTTGTAGTATTCTGCTTCTATATGTAAATGCCCTATAAATTATTTAATATTATAATTTAGCTCTCTATTTTTTCAGCCAGATAGCACGTTAGTTTTGGAGATATTATAAATCAAATGAGATAAAACATTAGAACTAACCACCATAAAGGTTTTTTAGAAAATTTACTTTAAGATGACTGCTTTCCTCTATAACTCTTTTTAAATACCTACCTTAGAGCCATCAAAATTCGAACATATGATTGCATTAAAATATAAAAAGCCGCATTTTATGGATTGGAAAATGCACCCCTGAGGCATTTTAAAATGATATTTTCAAAAAATTGGCAGAATTTATAAACATGGGTAATATAATAAAGTTCTAAAAATTTTATTTCTAAAGCAGTATATAGTGTTTTTACTGATATCAGTTACTTACTTTAATCTTAAAAATCTCATATTTGACGAATAAATTTGTATTAAAATTGAAACCTGCAGAAATTTAAAAAAATGGACCATTAGTAGTCTAAAATACACTTACGTTTCTAAACGTTTGTGCGTTCTAGAAATATTACAAAGCATAAAACTCGATCATGCAGTTTATTTAATTTGTACAAAAGACAAAAATCGATGGCCACTGCAATATTGTGTATTAAATCGATTAATTTGCGGAATGATGTCCATGCTCTTTAGCCAAACTATCAATTCGGAATATTTTATCAAAACATTTTGTCTTTATAATCTCCAAGAGTTGTTTCTTTGTATAACATTCCTTAAAATATAAGTCATGTTTTAAAAGAAGACATATTTGGATTTTTTCAATCTGAACAAAATGATAAGACGTATTGTCTAATACAATTACTGCATTGGCCGGAAACTTTGACAGCAGTTTAAACTGAAACCAATTTTCAAAATCTTCAGCCGTCATACTTCATGCATATTCCACCCATCCCGTTTTGGATCCCGCATGCAGCTAATTATTTTTTTGGCATGTGACGCCGGCGCATTTAACACGCATTTGTTACGCTTATCGCACCAACCTTTGTTCATAGTGTCATAGGTGTCGTACCAAGTTTCGTGAACATACGTCTACCTTCAACTCGATTTTTTTTTAAATTTAGTTTAAATTATTTATCCTCCGTTCCGAAATCCGTGGAGATTCCATAATGGCTTATAACTCCAAATTTCTTAAAATATTACGTAAACTCTCCTTACAGCAGTTAATTTTGCTCAGTTTTAATTATCTTGTGTAATTCTTCAATTGCCAATACAAAATTACTTTGTTTGCCTCATAGATCATATGTCGTTATTAAAGTTGCGTGATCATCTGTGAAAGCCCTCGACGAATGTCTTTTCGCGCTTTCTGTCCTGAATTCCATTTACATGTATATTTCTCACAGTTGATTGTAAAATTTTGGTCATTCTACTGGGGTTTGCGATAGCCCCACTGTCTCCCTCTACATTTTTTAGGTATTCATAAACATTCAAAACTATTTGTTTACCTTCGGGTAGTAAACGTCTTCCGCCATTTCGACTTCAACAAACTTTACGTTGATCACATTCTTGTGGGTGGAAAACATCCACCTTATTCCAAGGTTTCCACATTTTTATAATAAGTAAGAAATAAGAAATATTTCAATTTGTAGAGTTTCCCAAAGTTAATTGCTATTTTAAAACAAGCCTTACTTAACGCAAATAAAAGGTATACTGTTCAAAGACACTGTTTTGTTGACAAATTATACAACTAATAACAGGCAACAAACGGAAACCACGGGAAATACAAAAAACTCGACTGCTTAACAAATTCGAAGAAAATGGTTGTTTCTAAATTTGATACAGCACAAGAAGGAATTACAAGAGATTCATGTTAAAATTGAGTACGGCCCATCCTCAAAGATATAGCTCAAATTTATTCTAAACATCTGGGCGTCATTACTTTTATGTGGGTTTACGGTCGGGTCGTAATAAATTGCTTAAACAATCAAAACTGTATTCGCAGAATATTTCTGGAGGTCTTTAACATTACAATTCCAACAAGAAATTCTGAAACAGTGCAATTGGAGTTGGATTTTAAACCAAGGAATGCCTATCTGACAATGCTGAAGTTAACTCATAAAGAAATATGTAGTGTATAAAATTAATAGAAGTAAATAAAATAAATGATATTGCATTTGTGGTTAGACTATATTTTGAAGAAGAGCAGGAGAATTTGAATATTGAAAGAATTATATAAAGGTATTGAAGAATAGATTTGAACTAGCTGATATGGGTGATAACTAATAATCATAAGTTTGATACAAGGAGCCAAAAATATATCGGTGGTACTTATGGGATAAGAGTGCATAGAATTGCCTAACTTATCCGAAACAGCATCTAGTTTAGCTTTTTACTTAGTGGAATTCACAAGCACATTAATAAGATTTACTTACAAGCACTGGAATTGGTAGATTACAGCGTGAACTCAACTTCACTTGTCGAAATTCAACACCAGAATGACTAAAAATGCAAAATAAATATGGCTGTTATGTAAATTATATAGCAGCAAACACAATAAGTGCAGTTATTAAGAAGACAATTAAATTACGTATTCATGTTTTCAGCATGAAAAGAAAAACCAATATCTTCAAAATTATTTTTTGCTCACCTGTGTATCGTTCTTTTTACCTAGACCAGAAAGAAGAAGCGGATAACAGATCTAACTCCAAAATGCCGCTAAACACTGGCCTTCCAAGCAGTGCAATTTAGAAAACCTGATTTAAAAATATCAGTTGAGAGGCAAACGACACTGTTGGTATTGTCGGTACTTTCATATAATTTTTCATAGCGATGTTTGTGATTGACACAAATGTATGCGTAAATTTTAGAACTGCCGGTGTTCTGGTCCGACAATTCACAATGCAAACAAAATAAGGTATAATTATATATAACAACAAGGATAAATTGTATGTTTGCCTCCCAGCAGCCATATTTTATTTACTTATTGGCAGGCCTCTGGAAAATTAATAATATTGGAATATTCAATTCACAATAAAAATTTAATATTTTGTCAAAAGTTGTTGTTTATTACTATATTATAATTAATCTGTCAGCAACATATTTTAAAGAATATCAGTTGGAAAATAATCGACACCAATGGCGGATCCAGGATTTCTGTTTGGGAGGGGCTTGACCCTGTATACCTTAAAATACTAAAATGGCATACAAAATTTTGTTTTGCTTATTAAGTATCAATAACTTCGACACGTTGTAGACAACAGGACATATAGTAGTATCTTGGCTAATATACATGGCAGTAAAACTTTTCAACCTAAATTTCATCACTGACTTTAATTAATTTTATAAAACTAAGTGGGTATTTGTTTTGTGACCAAATTTTTATATTAATGGAATATTATATTACAGTCAAGGGAAGAAACTAAGAGGTGTGTCGATTTTACACATGAACGAAATAGAGTGTGGACCGATACACAAGTGAGTGATTTAGTTTTTTCGAGTGCTGTATGGTGTTCTGTTCAATCCAACATATCATCATATCAAACAAACAATTATTTTCTCATTATTTTGTGAACAAATTGTACATGCCATTATGGTAGAAGCTAATACAGCCACATTTGCTCTATTTCCGCAGAAATCTAAAAACAGGAACGTCAAGAAGTTCCAAAGATTTGTCGTGGGTGGAATACAGAAAAGTAAATGTTGTGACTGCAGAAGTAGTAGTCGCTTATTTTAATTGATTAATAAAGAAAAATACCCGCCCCTTATTTATGGTCTACATTTTCGATGCTTAAATACACCCTATTTGTTTTTTTAAAAAAGAGATATAAAGAAGTAAATTTCGTAGTTCGTAATTAATTTACTGGTTTTGTAGATTTAAAACCTTGTTCGCGATTTTGAAAAGCAATTCGAAAGGCCATCAAGCTAAGAAAGCGAAGACATTCGACCAGAAAGTAGTAGAAAAGTTTCTAAATCAAGCTACCGAAGAGATTTACTTGCTAATGAAGATTGTTGTTGAATTGGGATGTTAAAAGTTAAGGGCGTCGTAACGAGTAAGTAGATTTTAAAACCGCTAACATTTAAGATAAAGTATCTATAACAGTTGTCAATAATATTAAAACAAAAAATTATAAACATCGTTCTTTTGTTGTTTCTAGTGATAGAAAAAATAATTTTAATTGCTTAGTGATATGAAAGATTTTTCTTGAATTATCAGGGAAATGTACAGACCAACCAGTGGATATAAATACTCTATCAAAAATGTCTAGATTTAGAAGCACGTTACCTGCAAATCAAGGATGTCAACTTACGTACAGGACATTGCTTTCGGTGAATATCGGCAACACTATTGGCGAGTGCTTCTGCTGATATCCTGACCCTTAAAGAACACCCATTGATGCGAACTACGTAGAAAATCAAGATAGCGAAAAAATATATATTACGAGTGATATTGAAAACTGAATCAATCAATCAATAATAATGACTTACGTCATGGAAGCAAGAGCAGACTAATAAAGCAAGCAAAACCATTAAAACTAACGGAGAAGAGACACAGGGGATGCCGATGAAAAGATGGAAGGAATGTTGGACGCTGGAAGGCATCAAGAAAGAGAGAGAGAGAGCTAATTTCGGGGTTGAGCTCGAAATTACTAATACAAAATACGTTTTCGTAGTTTTTGTAGTCTTTTTTACATTCATAATAAAGAAGTTGCAGAATAATGCCAAACTAATGAGACACCCTGTATACCCCTCAATTTATACCGTCCCGGTATAAATGAAACCCGTACCCCGTATAATATTATAATAATCACGGAGATGCCCGACCGATCCCTGACCAAGCCACAGCGTCGGTCGGCAAATTTCGCGCGTCAGTTGCGTGCGGTCGTACAGAGCGTTAGGTTACGCGCTTCGTTCCGTGACGTTTGTTTATGTATTTTACCGAAACGACGCCGAAAAATGCGTCCGCCTCATCAGCATCACTAAAACCGCCATCCACAAGTGAATGAAGACCAAAATGGATACCGCATCGACAGTATGGATAATCCTCACCTTGATCTTCTGCCAGACGACCGGCTTGCAGCACGAGGTGACCAGAATAACCGACGACGACTTGATACCCCATCACGACAGATGCCAACAGATCACGGTGCCCTTCTGCATGGACATACAGTACAACACGACCATCATGCCGAACTTGCTCAACCACCAGAAGCAGGAGGATGCCGGGATGGAGGTGCACCAGTACTTCCCCTTGCTGAAGGTCAAGTGCAGTCCCGATCTGCAGTTCTTCTTGTGTTCGGTCTACGTCCCCGTGTGCACGATCCTGGAGAGGCCGCTGCCTCCGTGTAGGTCGCTGTGTTTGTCCGCGAAGTCGGGGTGCGAATCGATCCTGAAGAGGTTCGGCTTCGGTTGGCCGGAGAACTTGGATTGCGCCAAGTATCCCGAGAGCTCGGGGGTGGATGGCGAGCTTTGCGTCGGACAAAACCAGACCTCGGGTGGTGGAGTGTCCACGCCGAGCTACGAAGACGACTTCAACAGCAGACACAGGGTGGAATTTCCGATCAGAGACGTGCCTTTCGGAGGAAGAGATTACGGATTCGTGTGCCCCCAGCAGTTCGAAGTGAACAAATCGTGGGAATATTCGTTTAAAGTTGGTGAAAAAGTGGTGAAAGACTGTGGTGCTCCATGTGACAAGATGTTCTTCAACGAAAACGAACGCAAATTCTCCCATATCTGGATCGGAACCTGGGCCATCCTGTGCTCCGCGAGTTGTTTCTTCACCGTCTGCACGTTTTTGATCGACACCGACCGTTTCCGGTACCCAGAACGTCCCATCATCTTCCTCTCCGTCTGTTACTTGATGGTCGCGTTGGCCTACGTGGTCGGGTTTTTGGCGGGCGACTCCATAGCGTGTCGGGAGCCGCTACCCTCCTCCAGCGGCGTTCAAAAAGTGAGCACCATCACCCAGGGAACCAAATACGAATGGTGCACGATCATCTTCATGGTGCTGTACTTCTTCAGCATGGCCTCGAGCATCTGGTGGGTCGTCCTGACGTTGACGTGGTTCCTGGCTGCGGGGTTGAAGTGGGGCCACGAAGCCATCGAGGCCAATTCGCAGTATTTTCATCTGGCGGCGTGGGCCGTGCCGGCTTTGAAGACCATCACGATCCTGGCAATGGGAAAAGTCGAAGGTGCGTGTGATTTATGTATTTCGACTAATTAGCTTCTTGTGCATGAAGGATGAGCGGGCTTGAAATGGTTTGGAAATGAATACGAGAGAAGTTAATGAAGATGAGCTGCGGGAGGCATATCTGCTTTTTGTTGATGAAGAATTATGGACTTCCGTTTTGTTTTGTTAGTTACGGGGTCGATTCTTGGAAACTGGATTGGATATTAATTAGTCCAGCCAATTATTAGCGCTACGCGTTAGTCGAGTGCGGTAATATGCCATTAAAAAACGTATACTTTCCCTGATTCAATTCTAGGCTATTAATATCGTTCTAGCAGGTGCCGATTTTGTTTGAAAATTAACATTATACTTCATCCGTATTTGAATGGCAACGCAATAAAAAATTCATCAAAAGCTGAACAACATACTTGTTCTCCCAAAGCTATTGGGGCAAAGCATGGTAATATCATGATTTGAAGTACTTGATTTCTTTTACAAATCACAATTTAAATCAAAACATAAATTCTAAATCCAAGAAACAGACTTCAAAATCAAAATAATTAAACTGGGACAAAATCGTAAAACCATTACTTTGTAAAAACTAAATAAAAAATTTAATATTAAAGTACATTCACATTGACGCATTTAACGTTAACTTTAATTCTCATTTTTCCGCATTTTCAAGACGTATATTTCTTAATTCAGAATGTAATGGTAAAGGTAGATACCGATAGTTTGTTCCACTGAAGCTGAAGAAGCAATTGAACAAAAATTACACTTTTGTAATTTCTAAACTATAAAGTAACAAGGTGTCGATACTTGCTCACATCGTCTAAGATATATTCTAAGTATTTTTATTATTCCACGGCATTTGAATGAATAGCGTCTGTTTTCCTGGAGAGTAAACAGAGCAATCAATATTATTAATTTTTTTTGCACCAGAATGATCCAATGAGTGATACACATTTCTAAGCAATCTACAACATTATTTTAGAGTAATGTCTGACCATTGCCTTGCTTAAATTATACGCTTGCTAAATGATTTTTGTGCAAATACTTTATTACCCAGACCATATTTTCACTCATAGCCTTGATTTCCAGATTTTTTGACAATAGTAATAAAATGTGAGCCGAACAACCATAAGGTAATAATTTTATCGCCAACTTTTTCTTTAATTCTTTTTCTCATGCGCGCCATTTTTGCGACGCTGTCAGTCGGTCCCTTGTTATTAACATGACGAAATTAGTTCACCATAAATCCCTGTCAAATTATTATTAAACTATTAAATAGTTATTGAAAATTTATAAATAATGCTAAGGATTTAGAGAGTTTTATTTGAATAAAAATATATTACCAATGAAATCTAAAATTCGACAGATTGTCAAAGAAATAAATAAAACTGCATTAGTTTGTACTATGTGCGCAAAATTATAATTCTGACCACTAGAATCTATAAAAAAATGAGCCCCACAGTTACTTATACTACTTTCATATTCACTTGCTTGTCAGTTCGTATTCGGAATTGCTCTTCACAAATTTGGTGATGTATCTTGATTCTTTGCTTTTTTTTCTTGTAGTTTTTTGCAACAGTTTTTTTTAATAGAACACACAGTTGAAAAACATTTTAAATTTCCATTTATCTGTTTTTACAAATGAACTTCCCATTTCAAAAATTAATGCACGAATGCCCATTATGTGGATGTTTTTAGATGCTACAAGAATTTCCTTAGATACATAAAGTGCATTATTTGTGAACTCTATTTTATTTTTATAATACCTCTTTCATGAAACATATAATATAAATATTTAGAAAATAAAACATAAACGTTCACATTAAAAGTTTATGTATACCCTGCAATAAGAAAAACAAAACATTTTTTCTATTTTTTCAATAAAAATAAAAAAGTTGTTGCCTACCCTACCCGTACGTATGAATGATACTCAAAGCCTTTACCTTCTGTAAGTACATCCGAAAACAAGAAACATAAATAGATGAAAAACCACAGTGGAGGTCTACTGTTAAAACTAAAGAAAACGTATTAATCAAAATAAACAAAAATATCCTATTTAGCCGGAGTAAGTTTGCGAACATTAATGCAATTTTATTATATGTGTGCCTTATCTGTCCAAATACGGTACAAATGAACTATAAGCGTGGTCGAGAGCGTGGTGCGTGCTTAAAGAAAAAAATTCTATTCTTATAGCCAATAGTCGATAAATTGAGTTTAAATTCCCAGAAGCTTCTGGTATTACCTGTTTTATATACGAAGAATATTTTAATATTGTGTCATGTTACTCTTAAAACTTGTGCACCACAATCAAGACTTCTTTGTTCAGATGAAAAGCATTCACGATGAATGCCATACCTTTCTAAACAACTTTGTTATGATATCTTATTGTACTGGTATACGCAAATTCTAGTCAATGGTAATTTATGAGGAAGAACTATCGGTGATTTTGTTTTGTTTTGTTAGTGCGAAGCATTACCATTTTATTCCTTATAACAAGTAGCGTCGCCATGACTATTTTGAGTATTGATTTTACCAATATTAAGAGAAGGTTTGTGATAGCAATTGCTGCTAATTACTAGTAAATTATAATGTAAARAATGGGAGTTATTCGCACGAGAAAATAAGTAATAATGGTAGGTAACTAGAAAACTATGACATTAATTACGCATACAGTGTACAAATCGAGGAAAAAATTTAACCGACAAATTCTACAGGCTGCTGTTTCCTTTCATTTGTAACTGCAACCTAACGTCAAGGTAGTACTCAATATACCAGATAGTTCTTGTTTTTGTTTTCATTACAATCACGTCACCCCACATTACCCTCGACACTACTTGAGTTGTAACTGAACTCAGAACTTGTAAGTTCAAAATTGTGACTTAATAAATTATATTTCTTACATACACAATTTACGTGTAATTTATATAGATAGCAAGTAAATTATGTTGGTGTAGAGAATGTTATTAACTTTACCTATTGTAGATAATTTACATGTTTTTTTTTCGCATATTTTACAAGCTTTTTTACATCTAAAGTAGAAAAATAATTCTATTTACGAATTACGTGCCCTTGATCATAGTATTTGTTTAAATTTGAAATATTTATATTATTGTCTTCAAATTCAGTGTTTACTTTGTTTTTAAAGGACATCTTAATAAACAAATGTATTGCTATAGTTACAGTTACTCGCAATTATTGTTCCTCAATAAACCATTTAGTAACAGAAAATAGGAAAGAAGGCAATAGTTAATTTATTGCACAACCAAATTATTTAGAAACTCTTATAATATGCATATAGGGCTTCAAGCTTTACATAACTATACTTTTGATATTCCTATTTAATATAAAATAGAAATTTATTAATTAAAGATTCGTTTATTGAATCGAAAAGTCACAATTTTGAGTTATGGTTTAACGTTTATTATACGCTGAAGGATATATTAATTCAACACGGTTTAGACAGTTCCCGTCATCATAACGTCGGATAACTTTTTCCTGTCTGGAGCAACCGCAAGTTTCCGAGGGGAAATGTTGCATAATACAAACCCATTTAAATGGTAATTTTATACGATACAGATCAAATGCTAATAAAAAATGGATTACCGTTTTTGTGACGCTTCCACCCTCTTAGGTTTCTGCACACCCCAACGAGTGGCAGACTGCTCTGATTAAACCATCAGTTTTAAGGTGATAGTTTAATTGACTTTATCATCAGCACCAAACAAAATATTATGAAGAATGCCGCGTATCATTGTTTGATTGTGTGTAGAGTTGTAAACTACTCATAAACATCTGATAAGCGCTATAGCGCAGTACCGTTCTCCACTGGATTTATTGCGTGTGCTGGAATGGCCCAGAAACATTTTATTCGGAAATTTCAATCGAAAAAAAACTACGGGCGAAAGCGTTTCAAGATGTTCGCCAACGTTCAGTCTTGTACCGTTTCAGAGAGGCTTTTAAATCAGCCTTGAGCAAACTTCAACAAGTACATGGCCATAAAACTGTTGAAGCCAGACGGAGATTCACTTTTCAAGGAGCAGAGTGAATGTTCAACCAGTTTTGTTGAAACATAAATAAAAGTTAAAGTCGTTACCTACGAAATAAGTACCAGGCAAGGAATCGCGTTAACTTACAGTTAAATTTTTCAATACAGGTTGTCCCGAAATTAGCGCGCGAAAATTTAACCACGGATTCTATGACTAAAAATAAGATTATTTATAAACGCAGCCCCGTAAATGCTTTGGTTTTCTAGATACAGGGTATAAATGGGTTATAAAACCAACAATTTTTATTTTTTGGAGGAACTATTTTGAAAATTTTGATTATACTTGCCATGTAATGATATGTTTGAAGAACAGATTTAAAGACTAGCTTTAACATCACTATCAGTTGTTAACCTAAAACACTTTTTTTGTTTTTGCTATAACTTTTTATACAGAGGGATTTCGATAATATGACTGTTTTAAAGAACCATTCAAAATAAACAAAAATGGTACTCTTTCCTTATATGCCTAATGCGTACCGCTTCGTTAGAAAATGAGAACAAAGATTTATATATACTACCATTAAATAAGCACAAATAAAGCAATCATCAAGTAGGCATAGTAATAGGGTGTCATGGAACAAAAGCTTGTTTACTTTGTCATCTGTCGCTTAGAAAACTAGTTTCTTTGTCGATTTGTAGTATTTCTGTAGTGATATCGTGATAATGACTTTTACATACTCTAGAAACTTTATTTTTAACTTTGAAAATCATGAATGGTTTGACGAACAGCGAGCTAGCTGACACAAGTACACTTAATTTATGGATTGCGTAATGGAAGAATATGCTCAAAGGGAATATCAACGCAGATATCCAAACAGAAGGCAACCAAGAAGACGAATATTTTTACAGTACATGGGACTTAACGCAGACAGGATCTTTTAAAAGACTGCGTAGCCAAGGAAGACCACATACAAACTTTAATTTGGTATGGTACAAAATCCAGTAAATACATACAACTTTCGTGTTGACGATTTGGGATTATTTTCTATTTTTCCACCTGCTTACCCCTGTTAAGTATCTACATATGCTTTAGGACGCAGCTTAAGTTATGTCGCAATCGTGGTAAAATCTCTTTGATAAAAAAAGGTTGTCGCTTTTCTAGATATCGTTTTCTCCGTTTGTATGAAACACACTATCATATCCCATTTATCATAATTTTCAAACAGCATTGTAAATTGGTTTGAACTTTCAACTTCTTCTTAAAGCAAAATTTGACTACTCGTAAATAAGGCAATTGTTGCTTGCCAACCGTCCAAAGCACTCTCTCAAAGTGTGTGCTTTAAACTCGTGGGGTGGCCAAAAGTGGAATGGCGATTTGAAGTTCTGATCATAGAAGTAAAAAAATTCAAGGTGTGCTATTTAAAAAAATAAGTTTGGTTCGATTACTTTTTGACTTGCTTCTGTATACAAATAATAAATAAAAAAGTGTTTTAGACTGTTTTTTTTTCAGAAATTGAAAATTTTCATCACGAAACTGACTGACTTTTTACTAAAATACTGATTTTTGAAAATATATCTCCTGACTACGATTGATATTGGACTGCGGTTTTCGCGATTGAGTTTCTCAATAAAATTGATCCTTAGACACTGACATCAATCTCCATTACATAAAGTACAGCTAATATAACCACATTGTTTACTTCCTCTTCCTTCTTTCCCCCTGAATATTTTGTATGATGGGGTTTTAGTGCCGCCACATTTCTAAGATTTTGATTTTTATCACGATGCTGTATTTCAATCTATGTGAAGTCTGCGAAATTTGGCTTTACCTCGTATACACTTCATCCGACACTTTCTACAAACAAGGAAAGTTTCACATGTAGAAAATTTCATAATTTTTTGTACAAACCACTCGTCCAAACAGCTGCAGGTGCGAGCATTCACTGTAAAAAAAACTGCAGGTTTTATACGGCGGGATATTAGCGTATATGATAACAAATATCCTGATTTGTTGCCTTAGTTCCCCTTGTTGATACCCCTATTCACTAATGTCTGGTTATCGATCGGGTACTGCAGGTTGTTTGTCAATAGTAAGGGATTGGAATACATCAAATTGCTACAGTTCGTAGCATTAAATGTAACTTTCCCTGGATATATATTGATTAATGCGAACAAGCAAGTAAAGTTTCGTTTTTATATGTTGAATGAAATAGAACTATGCTGCCATGAATAATAGTCCGCTACTTCACATGCTTTTTCGCCCAATATCTTGTCGTACTTTTTATTTCGAGAATAATCTCCAGAATAATGACAATCACACTTGAGTTAATTAGAAACGGTTTCTACAAACTAAAAAAATTAATTCGAATTTATTTTGGTAAGATTTAGACCAAATGTAAACAATTTATTTTTATAATCTATTCAAATCAAACGGCCTTTAATGTTTCTTCTTCCACCTAGCACATCTCAAAACATAAATAAAAAACTACAAATGACTACTCAAAACCACTCAATGCTATTAATATTATTATTAAAATTATTAATTAAAATGCTATAAAAATAAAATATTATACATGACGATAAAATTTAATTATCTTCTTAACTGTCAAAAAATAACACTCAAAGATAAATAACAATTTTATCGTATGTATAATAAATAACTATTAACAATATGAACAGACCAAATCGAAACATTGAGAATGATATGCAGGATATATCTATGTTAGCCTGGTACTTCGAAAACAAAAAAAAATTGAGCCTTTAGATATAAGTATACTTTTATCAGATTGATCATAAAGAAAGTGCGGGTACTTCACGTCGGCGTCGATTTGGTCAGCAGCAGAATCCGCGTTCTAAATTGCATTGAAAATAATTCACTAGTGTAAGATTAATTGCAAATCGGGAGAATGTTCCAGGAAGATTAGTGCATGAAATACTGAAAGAGCAACAGCTGTATCATTACCAAAAAGTTCAAGCTCTGTCTCCTGAAGACTACATGACTCTTGTAAACTTTTGTAATAATCAATCTTCACGACGATGACAGAAATTTCATAAATTCTATACTTTTCATGGACGAAGCTGGATTTGGGAGGGAAGGTTTATTTAATGTTCATAATGGACATTATTGATGAAAATCTTCATTTGGATGTAGAACGTGGTTTRCAAAACAGGTTTCCTGTTAACGTGTGGGCTGGTATTGTAGAAAACTATCTAATTGGACCATATTTGAATGGTGAGATTTATTTAGGTTTTCTAAGAAACTATTTGCCTGTTCTATTGGAAGAAGCACCATTCAAATAAGACATGGGAGGAAATAATTTTGAAACACTATTGCGAAATAAAAATGCATGTCTATACTGTGCTGTCTATACCTTAACCAACTGCAGATAGATCTATTTCGCTGTCATTACCGCTCATCAGTGCAGTTTAGGTCTAGTGTAGACAGCACGGCATAGAACTGGCTTTGCTTATATACCAAAGCAATGGTATTGCGAAAGAATAATAATAATAATAATAATAAATAAACTTGAATATTTTTGCATTAAATTTGTCAAAACTATCTTGACGTAAACATACTTTTGTTACCAAAGCACACTTTACAAATCCTGCAAAAGAGAAGAAGTCTCCTCGGATATATTGAGCTCGAAAAAAATTTTTAAACTGGTTTTTCTCGAAAACTGCGTATTCTATCGTTATGGAATAAGAAAACCTTTTTTAAAGACTTTTTCGTGGTCTTAATTTTTGTGGTATTAGAATTTACAAATAATTACAAATAAAGAAGTTCAGGGTGATAATTTAAATGCCAGGGCAGTTTAAGCCCTTTGGCATTGAAGGATTTGCTTTAAATCGGTACAAGAGATGCACAATTACATAGGAAATATGTGTGACACATTTGAAGAAAATCTAAATTAAAATTAATGGAAAAAAATAATTTGGACACCCTATATCTTCGTTACTTTTGAGTTTTGACAAAACTGACTTGTGGCATTAATTTTTCGAGTAGAATCGCCTCCTTCGTTTTTTGCTCATCATATTTTTTCCTGACAGATAAGTTTTTAATAATGCTTTCTGGATAGGATAGTAGTATCTTGAAATTTGGCTTTGGGTATTTCAGTGAATAATTAAATTGTTGTAAATACAAAACATATTTTGGTAGATCAAGGAAAGCTGCCAGGATAGTATTATTAAATTTAATGCAATTTCTTAAAACGCCCATTCGTTCTGATTGTATTTTTTTTCATTGTCTGTCCTTTTGTTCATTATATATTTGTCATCTTTATTGTCCATCGCCTTTGTAGTGAAGTGTGCTGATTGTAAACACGAAATGGCTGAATGAAACTTGTGGGCTAGTTACATTAATGAATTCCTGACCTCCGCTTTATTGTTGCGCCGCACGCGATGGAGAAATTATAGCGTACAGAGCGCCAAGGTGAAGGTCCGTCAGCCGTGACTGAGCTTATGAAGAAAAGCTGGTGCTTTTATATATTATGGATACGTCGATTCCCCGTTTTTGGATTCGTCCAGGACTAATCGAGTTTATTGATTGGACTTCATCGTTCGTTTTCATATGGCGATTAAAATGCTTGCATCATTCAAAATATTCGTAAAAGATAGTTGCACTCTTAAAAAAAGCATTGTGTCTATTTTAACTCTTTTCTACTTGTTAATACCAAATTGGCATAATTCTCAGATTAAGAACAGTTTTAAAGAAGTAAACATATTTTAAGATGTTTTCTTCCGAACTGTTATGCAATGATACAATGTTTTCTTGTTCTCCACATCCTTCACTGCTCCCAGAGGTTACACTTTCAGCGGTGTTAAGCGTGTTAGCTCATGTTCTGGTTGACCCAATGGCAAGTTACAAAATACTGCTAGTTAGGAGCATCGAAGCGTATGAGGAAGAATAACACATTGGATTACGACATAACCAAACAATATGCCTTATTAAAATGCATGTCTATGCTGTGCTGTCTGCACCTCAACCAACTGCAGATAGATCTATTTCGCTGTCATTACTGCTCATCAGTGCAGTTTAGGTCTAGTGTAGACAGCACGGCATAGAACTGGTTTTGCTTATATACCAAAGCAATGGTATGATGTAAGTAAGAATTTAGGATGGCAATGCCATCTGTCAGCATTACACTGACATGATGACAAAGCCACCTAGCTGCCTTAACGGGTACTAGTTCTTAAAGGAAGTGTATGTCGGTTCTTGCTCGCTAGCAAAAAGTGCCGTGGGGGCTGCTGTCAAATTGAAGTATGCAGTTGCATGGCAATTTGTCAGGCTACAGGTCACTTCTTTTAAGAAGTAGTACCCGTTAAGGAAGCTAGGTGGCTTTGTCATCATGTCAGTGTAATGCTGACAGATGGCATTGCCATCCTAAATTCTTACTTAATATGCCTTATTTTTTAAACCTAGTCCGCTTGCAGGAAAAGGCCTTAAGATACGAGTTTTTATGCTATTTTTTATCTACGCTTTTCAACATATTTTATAAATCGAACGTTGGTTTGTGTAGTTTTTGTCTACAAACTTGTCACTACTTCTCAAAATTTGCTAGTTTTACATTGTCTATCGTAATAGGTAATTATCCAGATATTTCGATCAAGTTCCCTAGACAAACATAACCCATTTGTTACAACAGATGAAAATCAATGCCCAATGCGTGCAGCTGCATAAGGTATTGATAAAAAAACTGCTCACAAGAAAATCAAGGAAAGCTTATTCGACGAAGTACAACCGCATTCACAGATTAGTGCTACGAACACAAAGCAACGAATACAACAGAAAATTTGTTAATTGCTTACTTTGAAAATTTGTTTAAAACGAAGGAGAGTGGACCTGCTGAGATATGAAGAAGGTTACTAACCTAAAAGTCTAAGATCGTTTAATTTGAGGAAATTAGTGCTTTCGTATCACTAATTTGTAGTACTTTGTATTGATTGGCAACATATTTTTCTCAAATTTGACGTTTGCTATAATTTGTGAAAATGAATAAGAGTAGATGTAGCACATCGAAATCAGTGGTAAAATTAAGGTTGTAAAAAGTATAATACCAACACACAAATGCCACACGAAAGTGAGAATAAATAAAAAATAATTCTCTAGAACTTTTCTGGGACCGATGGCAGGCAACAATTCTCTTTGCATGAAAATTCATTCGAAAATCTCCATTCTCGATTCCACGAAACGCATTTTTTTCATTTTTGAATTCCACGTAAAATTCTGTCATATAAACAAAACCCTGATTCGTGTTGTGGACACCCGAGTGGACACCATACTAATCTTTGGTAACGGTGTTGAAGAGCCAAAGGAAGTAATCTGATGATAGGTAAGGAAGCAAACCACAGGATCTAATGCGACGGTATATTGTTTTTCCTTTGTAAAAAACTTGCCTCCAATATGGCGACTGGTAGAAAAATGGTCTCGGAGCCAAAAGTCTTAAGCGACGTCTTGGCTCTGTTGAAGTTGGAGAAGAATGTGAGCTCAAATATAAAAATTAAATAACAATCGTTCCAATGTATTGTTATATTTCACTAACAAATTTGCAATCTTCGGGTGAAGCCTTTTTCATAATAACTTTCCACAGGAGCCTGAGGTTTCAGGATATCCTTCTGGCAGTCTGCAGCCTATTAGAGAGAACAAGAAGCCATAATTATGACCGCGCTCTGTCATTACATCCCTCTCCTGGCATACAGTGCGAAAAAACAAAAACCCAAATGCAAATTTCAGTCGTCAGTCAACAACATAACGTCTGAAAACTGGTTCAGTAAACGAACAAGTGCGCTAGGAAATATGCACAACCGGCTCTATTCTGTTATGTTTATGTTAATTTATTCCGTACAGCCGCGTATCTTTACTATTTGTGGAAATCCGGCTGCAGGCAACGATTGAGATGTTTATTCTGCTCCCGGTGCAAATTGTAATAATAGCATTGTCCCCGATGCATAATGGCTGTTAGCATCCACTAAATGTCGCTATGTAGCGATAATAAAAAGTTGMCGATGGCGCAAGCATAACCGCTGCTGCATACTATTATTGCTTCTTAATCATAGTTATAGGTAGTGTGSAAAGTTCAAGAAAACAAAACTGAATTTGACTGTTATGTGTAAAAGCAGTATCTTTTTTTTACTCTCCCCAWAGACAAAAGTGTTGACATAAAAAAATACGTGTGCACTATTACTGAAAAAAACAAATGATTCTCAGATCGTTGTACAATGAAATAGTCTTAATTCATTCAAACAGCTTGGAACGATCAGTGAAGCTGTTGTCACAGAAAATACTCTTGAATTTGAAACTAGTTTGGAAACAAGCGAAGATGAAGAAGGAATTGTCTTATGCAGAAGACAAAGATACCGATAATTTGTCATTGGATGAAGATAAAAGTAATAGTGCTAGTATTATGCTTGAAAACTATTACAGTCTAGTTTGATGACCGGTGTGAAAACAGCAGCCAAAACACAGCAGCCTAAATTTCCGAATGTAGCCGAACGTACCACAGAAGTAGTAAAAATAGAGCGCTTTTCGGTCAGACCCATCATCAAAATTAAGGATAAATATATTAGGTATACAGATTCAGGCGAAATGCTGAATAACTAATACTAGCTATAAATAAAGCCAAATAAACAAATATTATTTATATAACGGGCATTAGAGATTGTGCCACGCTAAAACCCCTCATAAAACAGCACTGACTATTTAAATATGGATCCGTACATACAAATCTAATTAAACTTTCAGAAAAAAACAAGCACTATTAGAGCAACTAATTTCGCATAAAAATAATTTTTGCAAAGCATGCCTTGGTTGCGAAAAAAATTAATCTTGCCTTTTGGAAATTCACAGCGGTGAATAATAAACATGGACGCGCACATACGAATCCAATAAAACTTTGAAAAAGGTACAAGCACTGTCAAAGAAACTAATTGCGCATAAAAATATTTTTTGCAAAGCACGCCTTGGTCGCGAAAAAAATTAATTTTGGTTTTTGGAAATATACAGGGTTGAATATTAAACATGGACGCGCACATACGAATCCAATGAAACTTTGAGAAAAGAACAACCACTGCTAGAGAAACTAATTGCACATAAAAAGATTTTTTGCAAAGCATGCCTTGGTCTCGAAAAAAATTAATTTTGGTTTTTGGAAATAAACTGGGTTGAATATTAAACATGGACGCGCACATACGAATGCAATGAAACTTTGAGAAAAGAACAACCACTATTAGAGAAACTAATTGCACATAAAAAGATTTTTTGCAAAGCATGCCTTGGTCTCGAAAAAAATTAATTTTGGTTTTTGGAGATATACAGGGTTGAATATTAAACATGGACGCGCACATACGAATCCAATGAAACTTTGAGAAAAGAACAACCACTATTAGAGAAACTAATTGCACATAAAAAGATTTTTTGCAAAGAATGCCTTGGTCTCGAAAAAAATTAATTTTGGTTTTTGGAAATAAACAGGGTTGAATATTAAACATGGACGAGCACATACGAATCCAATGAAACTTTGAGGAAAGAACAACCACTGTTAGAGAAACTAATTGCAGATAAAAAGATTTTTTGCAAAGCATGCCTTGGTCTCGAAAAAAATTAATATTGGTTTTTGGAAATAAACAAGGTTGAATATTAAACATGGACGCGCACATACGAATCCAATGAAACTTTGAGAAAAGAACAACCACTATTAGAGAAACTAATTGCACATAAAAAGATTTTTTGCAAAGCATGCCTTGGTCTCGAAAAAAATTAATTTTGGTTTTTGGAAATATACCAGGTTGAATATTAAACATGGACGCGCACATACGAATCCAATGAAACTTTGAGAAAAGAACACGCACTGTTAGAGAAACTAATTGCACATAAAAAGATTTTTTGGAAAGCATGCCTTGGTCTCGAAAAAAATTAATTTTGGTTTTTGGAAATATACAGGGTTGAATATTAAACATGGACGCGCACATACGAATCCAATGAAACTTTGAGAAAAGAACAACCACTATTAAAGAAACTCATTGCACTTAAAAAGATTTTTTGCAAAGCATGCCTTGGTCTCGAAAAAAATTAATTTTGGTTTTTGGAAATAAACAGGGTTGATTATTAAACATGGACGCGCACATACGAATCCAATCAAACTTTGAGAAAAGAACACGCACTGTTAGAGAAACTAATTGCACATAAAAAGATTTTTTGCAAAGCATGCCTTGGTCTCGAAAAAAATTAATTTTGGTTTTTGGAAATATACAGGGTTGAATATTAAACATGGACGCGCACATACGAATCCAATGAAACTTTGAGAAAAGAACAACCACTATTAGGGAAACTAATTGCACTTAAAAAGATTTTTTGCAAAGCATGCCTTGGTCTCGAAAAAAATTAATTTTGGTTTTTGGAAATAAACAGGGTTGAATATTAAACATGGACGCGCACATACGAATCCAATGAAACTTTGAGAAAAGAACAACCACTATTATAGAAACTAATTGCACATAAAAAGATTTTTTGCAAAGCATGCCTTGGTCTCGAAAAATATTAATTTTGGTTTTTGGAAATAAACAGGGTTGAATATTAAACATGGACGCGCACATACGAATCCAATGAAACTTTGAGAAAAGAACAACCACTGTTAGAGAAACTAATTGCACATAAAAAGATTTTTTGCAAAGCATGCCTTGGTCTCGAAAAAAATTAATTTTGGTTTTTGGAAATAAACAGGGTTGAATATTAAACATGGACGCGCACATACGAATCCAATGAAACTTTGAGAAAAGAACAACCACTGTTAGAGAAACTAATTGCACATAAAAAGATTTTTTGCAAAGCATGCCTTGGTCTCGAAAATAATTAATTTTGGTTTTTGGAAATAAACAGGGTTGAATATTAAACATGGACGCGCACATACGAATCCAATGAAACTTTGAGAAAAGAACAACCACTATTAAAGAAACTAATTGAACATAAAAAGATTTTTTGCAAAGCATGCCTTGGTCTCGAAAAAAATTAATATTGGTTTTTGGAAATAAACAAGGTTGAATATTAAACATGGACGCGCACATACGATTCCAATGAAACTTTGAGAAAAGAACAACCACTATTAGAGAAACTAATTGCACATAAAAAGATTTTTTGCAAAGCATGCCTTGGTCTCGAAAAAAATTAATTTTGGTTTTTGGAAATATACAGGGTTGAATATTAAACATGGACGCGCACATACGAATCCAATGAAACTTTGAGAAAAGAACAACCACTATTAGAGAAACTAATTGCACATAAAAAGATTTTTTGCAAAGAATGCCTTGGTCTCGAAAAAAATTAATTTTGGTTTTTGGAAATAAACAGGGTTGAATATTAAACATGGACGAGCACATACGAATCCAATGAAACTTTGAGGAAAGAACAACCACTGTTAGAGAAACTAATTGCAGATAAAAAGATTTTTTGCAAAGCATGCCTTGGTCTCGAAAAAAATTAATATTGGTTTTTGGAAATAAACAAGGTTGAATATTAAACATGGACGCGCACATACGAATCCAATGAAACTTTGAGAAAAGAACAACCACTATTAGAGAAACTAATTGCACATAAAAAGATTTTTTGCAAAGCATGCCTTGGTCTCGAAAAAAATTAATTTTGGTTTTTGGAAATATACCAGGTTGAATATTAAACATGGACGCGCACATACGAATCCAATGAAACTTTGAGAAAAGAACACGCACTGTTAGAGAAACTAATTGCACATAAAAAGATTTTTTGGAAAGCATGCCTTGGTCTCGAAAAAAATTAATTTTGGTTTTTGGAAATATACAGGGTTGAATATTAAACATGGACGCGCACATACGAATCCAATGAAACTTTGAGAAAAGAACAACCACTATTAAAGAAACTCATTGCACTTAAAAAGATTTTTTGCAAAGCATGCCTTGGTCTCGAAAAAAATTAATTTTGGTTTTTGGAAATAAACAGGGTTGATTATTAAACATGGACGCGCACATACGAATCCAATCAAACTTTGAGAAAAGAACACGCGCTGTTAGAGAAACTAATTGCACATAAAAAGATTTTTTGCAAAGCATGCCTTGGTCTCGAAAAAATTAATTTTGGTTTTTGGAAATATACAGGGTTGAATATTAAACATGGACGCGCACATACGAATCCAATGAAACTTTGAGAAAAGAACAACCACTATTAGGGAAACTAATTGCACTTAAAAAGATTTTTTGCAAAGCATGCCTTGGTCTCGAAAAAATTAATTTTGGTTTTTGGAAATAAACAGGGTTGAATATTAAACATGGACGCGCACATACGAATCCAATGAAACTTTGAGAAAAGAACAACCACTATTATAGAAACTAATTGCACATAAAAAGATTTTTTGCAAAGCATGCCTTGGTCTCGAAAAAATATTAATTTTGGTTTTTGGAAATAACAGGGTTGAATATTAAACATGGACGCGCACATACGAATCCAATGAAACTTTGAGAAAAGAACAACCACTGTTAGAGAAACTAATTGCACATAAAAAGATTTTTTGCAAAGCATGCCTTGGTCTCGAAAAAAATTAATTTTGGTTTTTGGAAATAAACAGGGTTGAATATTAAACATGGACGCGCACATACGAATCCAATGAAACTTTGAGAAAAGAACAACCACTGTTAGAGAAACTAATTGCACATAAAAAGATTTTTTGCAAAGCATGCCTTGGTCTCGAAAATAATTAATTTTGGTTTTTGGAAATAAACAGGGTTGAATATTAAACATGGACGCGCACATACGAATCCAATGAAACTTTGAGAAAAGAACAACCACTATTAAAGAAACTAATTGAACATAAAAAGATTTTTGCAAAGCATGCCTTGGTCTCGAAAAAAATTAATATTGGTTTTTTGGAAATAAACAAGGTTGAATATTAAACATGGACGCGCACATACGATTCCAATGAAACTTTGAGAAAAGAACAACCACTATTAGAGAAACTAATTGCACATAAAAAGATTTTTTGCAAAGCATGCCTTGGTCTCGAAAAAAATTAATTTTGGTTTTTGGAAATATACAGGGTTGAATATTAAACATGGACGCGCACATACGAATCCAATGAAACTTTGAGAAAAGAACAACCACTATTAGAGAAACTAATTGCACATAAACAGATTTTTTTGCAAAGCATGCCTTGGTCTCGAAAAAAATTAATTTTGGTTTTTGGAAATATACAGGGTTGAATATTAAACATGGACGCGCACATACGATTCCAATGAAACTTTGAGAAAAGAACAACCACTATTAGAGAAACTAATTGCACATAAAAAGATTTTTTGCAAAGCATGCCTTGGTCTCGAAAAAAATTAATTTTGGTTTTTGGAGAATATACAGGGTTGAATATTAAACATGGACGCGCACATACGAATCCAATGAAACTTTGAGAAAAGAACATCCACTATTAGAGAAACTAATTGCTCATAAAAAGATTTTTTGCAAAGCATGCCTTGGTCTCGAAAAAAATTAATTTTGGTTTTTGGAAATATACAGGGTTGAATATTAAACATGGACGCGCACATACGAATCCAATGAAACTTTGAGAAAAGAACAACCACTATTAGAGAAACTAATTGCACATAAAAGATTTTTTGCAAAGCATGCCTTGGTCTCGAAAAAAATTAATTTTGGTTTTTGGAAATATACAGGGTTGAATATTAAACATGGACGCGCACATACGAATCCAATGAAACTTTGAGAAAAGAACAACCACTATTAAAGAAACTAATTGCACATAAAAAGATTTTTTGCAAAGCATGCCTTGGTCTCGAAAAAAATTAATATTGGTTTTTGGAAATAAACAGGGTTGAATATTAAACATGGACGCGCACATACGATTCCAATGAAACTTTGAGAAAAGAACAACCACTATTAGAGAAAATAATTGCACATAAAAAGATTTTTTGCAAAGCATGCCTTGGTCTCGAAAAAAAATTAATTTTGGTTTTTGGAAATATACAGGGTTGAATATTAAACATGGACGCGCACATACGAATCCAATGAAACTTTGAGAAATGAACACGCACTGTTAGAGAAACTAATTGCACATAAAAAGATTTTTTGCAAAGCATGCCTTGGTCTCGAAAAAAATTAATTTTGGTTTTTGGAAATAAACAGGGTTGAATATTAAACATGGACGCGCACATACGAATCCAATGAAACTTTGAGAAAAGAACAACCACTATTAGAGAAACTAATTGCACATAAAAAGATTTTTGCAAAGCATGCCTTGGTCTCGAAAAAAATTAATTTTGGTTTTTGGAAATATACAGGGTTGAATATTAAACATGGACGCGCACATACGAATCCAATGAAACTTTGAGAAAAGAACAACCACTATTAGAGAAACTAATTGCACATAAACAGATTTTTTGCAAAGCATGCCTTGGTCTCGAAAAAAATTAATTTTGGTTTTTGGAAATATACAGGGTTGAATATTAAACATGGACGCGCACATACGATTCCAATGAAACTTTGAGAAAAGAACAACCACTATTAGAGAAAATAATTGCACATAAAAAGATTTTTTGCAAAGCATGCCTTGGTCTCGAAAAAAATTAATTTTGGTTTTTGGAGATATACAGGGTTGAATATTAAACATGGACGCGCACATACGAATCCAATGAAACTTTGAGAAAAGAACATCCACTATTAGAGAAACTAATTGCTCATAAAAAGATTTTTTGCAAAGCATGCCTTGGTCTCGAAAAAAATTAATTTTGGTTTTTTGGAAATATACAGGGTTGAATATTAAACATGGACGCGCACATACGAATCCAATGAAACTTGAGAAAAGAACAACCCACTATTAGAGAAACTAATTGCACATAAACAGATTTTTTGCAAAGCATGCCTTGGTCTCGAAAAAAATTAATTTGCGTTTTTGGAATATACAGGGTTGAATATTAAACATGGACGCGCACATACGATTCCAATGAAACTTTGAGAAAAGAACACACCACTATTAGAGAAATAATTGCACATAAAAAGATTTTTGCAAAGCATGCCTTGGTCTCGAAAAAAATTAATTTTGGTTTTTGGAGATATACAGGGTTGAATATTAAACATGGACGCGCACATACGAATCCAATGAAACTTTGAGAAAAGAACATCCACTATTAGAGAAACTAATTGCTCATAAAAAGATTTTTGCAAAGCATGCCTTGGTCTCGAAAAAAATTAATTTTGGTTTTTGGAAATATACAGGGTTGAATATTAAACATGGACGCGCACATACGAATCCAATGAAACTTTGAGAAAAGAACAACCACTATTAGAGAAACTAATTGCACATAAAAAGATTTTTGCAAAGCATGCCTTGGTCTCGAAAAAAATTAATTTTGGTTTTTGGAAATATACAGGGTTGAATATTAAACATGGACGCGCACATACGAATCCAATGAAACTTTGAGAAATGAACACGCACTGTTAGAGAACTAATTGCAGCATAAAAAGATTTTTTGCAGAAGCATGCCTTGGTCTCGAAAAAAATTAATTTTGGTTTTTGGAAATATACAGGGTTGAATATTAAAACATGGACGCGCACATACGAATCCAATGAAACTTTGAGAAAAGGAACAACCACTATTAGAGAAACTAATTGCACTTAAAAAGATTTTTTGCAAAGCATGCTTGCGTCTCGAAAAAAATTAATTTTGGTTTTTGGAAATAAACAGGGTTGAATATTAAACATGGACGCGCACATACGAATCCAATGAAACTTTGAGAAAACAACAACCACTATTAAAGAAACTAATTGAACATAAAAAGATTTTTTGCAAAGCATGCCTTGGTCTCGAAAAAAATTAATATTTGGTTTTGGAAATAAACAAGGTTGAATATTAAACATGGACGCGCACAGTGGTTGTTCTTTTTCTCAAAGTTTCATTGGATTCGTATGTGCGCGTCCATGTTTAATATTCAACCCCTGTTTATTTCCCAAAAACCAAAAATTAATTTTTTTCGAGACCAAGGCATGCTTTGCAAAAAATCTTTTATGTGCAATTATTTCTATAATAGTGGTTGTTCTTTTCTCAAAGTTTCATTGGATTCGTTATGTGCGCGTCCATGTTTAATATTCAACCTGTTTTTTCCAAAAACCAAAATTAATTTTTTTCGAGACAAGGCATGCTTTGCAAAAATCTTTTTAAGTGCAATTAGTTTCTCTAATAGTGGTTGTTCTTTTCTCAAAGTTTCATTGGATTCGTATGTGCGCGTCCTGTTTAATATTCAACCCTGTTATTTCCAAAAACCAAAATTAATTTTTT